>VXAZ01005100.1:4839861-4865156 GCA_013399875.1 Gymnorhina tibicen | reverse complement strand
AAAAAAAAAAAAAAAAATCAGTGACAGATGTGTTGATTCTGAATGTCTGCTAGCAGTAGTACTCTGAGGCCTATCAAAGAAAGACAAGTTTGAAAAGGAAGCTATGTTTTGAAAAAGAAAGAAAAATCGGAAGTCAGATATAACATGAGTGTATTTTTTTCTTAAAACCTTATCCTTGAGCTTTAACAGCAGCTATTGCTTCAAATAGATTTTAATTTTTTTTTTAATGCTTCAATCAAGATGTTAGAAGAAATAAGTTTAGATTTAGATTTAAATTAACCAATGAGTCAATAATTATAAAACACTGCAAATGATGAGGGTATCTAGTATTAAGATGAGTTTGGCCACTCAGACAGGTAGCTAATATACATGGACCTGAGACACAGTCTACAGAAGTCACCTGAAGTCTTCCAAATAAATTCAAGAAGCTGCAAAAAAAATTATTGAATAGAATATTGCAAAGCCTGACCATTCCCTGCACCAGAATGTGCATGGGAAACTGTTCTTCACTCTGAAATCATCTTCTGGAATCTCAGGTTGTGGTTTTTAAATGTTCTGCCGCTAGTCATGATGGCTACAAAGAAGAGCTTGAAAACCTTAGCTGAAGGTAAGACACTGCAAGAACATATCCCCAAGTTTTCAAAGTCTGAAATAGTGTTTGTGAGAAGCAGGAATGCAGCATTCATCTGAGAGGCTTGTTAAAGCCCAGACCTGGGAGTAAGAGCTGGCAGAGAATTCAATGTGTGGGGACCTAAAGAAACAGTGAATTCCAAATCAATATGTAACACAGTTGTTACTGTAACTCAATGTTGTTCTTTTTCCTTTCAGATTCCACTTCCCCTTTGGCCATATCCCTGTTACCATGAGACTAAACAGCAGAGATTTCATTCATTTCGCTGCCCCAGTAACTAATCCATCACCTGAACTACTTCCACATACAAGATCAAAAGTGGCGTTGAAAAATAGGTGTTTGTTACCAGGTTTAAGAAAAAAAGAAATATATTCTAATTTGTTGAAGCAAATCCAGCTCTGGAAATGGAAAAAAAGAAACAAACCAAGAAGTGATGAGGGAGAGTCAGTGCAGGTAGTGGGAAAAGCCTGAGGATGTGCCTTGCATTGCAGCACATCATCACACACCGTCAGGGATGCGCTCTCTGTCTGAGGATGCTGGCGTGTGCTTCCCGGAGAGAATAATCCTCCTTTCCCAGGCAGCAAAACCTCTGCTGATAGCAAGGATGTGGGATGGAGGGGATTGCTGCGAGAAATGCAGGGGAGTGCTCTCACAGCCCAGCTGGAAGGGGAAACAGATAAACCCCTCGTATGGTTTCTCCTCAGGGAACAGCTCTGAGGGTTTGCAAAAAGAGCTGAACAATCTTCTGAGGCCTGGAAATAATTTTGCAAGATGTCTGGGGGCACCAGGAAGGAGCCCTGCTCAGAGAACAAGCTCTGGGGATGGCAGAAGTTGTTTCAGCTTTCTTTTAATCAATTTAAAGGGTGTTACCTGAGGGGGTCTTATTGCTGTGTTCAGGGATTTTTTTGAGTTTTTAACAGGAATTTTAAAAAATGTTAACAGTTTTCAGTTTTTAACACATAAGAATCACAGAATCATCAAGGTTTGGAGAGTCTTTCAAGGTCATCGTCTCCCACCATCAGCCTAGCACCAACATAAATACCCCTAAACCATATTCCCAAGTGCCACATCCAGACACCTCTGGAACACTTCCAAAGACAGAGACCCCACCACCTTCCTGGGCAATTTATACCAAGCCCTGACCACTCTTCCAGTGAATTTTTTATTTGTGATATCTAAGCTGAACCTCCCCTGGCACATCTCAAGGCCTTTTCCTCTCATCCTTTCCCTTTAGACAATGCAGAGGGGACTGACCCCTCCCTCACTACAACCTCCTTCCAGGTGGTTGTAGAGAGGAATGAGATCCCCTGCAAAGAAGTTGTCTTGAAAATATAAATGGGGTTAAAAAGGCCAGCAATCTGATTGCCACGTTTGACAGGGGCTGGCTGTTGTCACTGTGGCACAGACCCTAAGGAGCCACCATCCTTCCCAATCCTTTATTCACCTTATGACACAACCCAGCAAAGGCCAAGTGCTGACACTCCTCTTTCACTCCTCCTCCTCTTCCTCTGCTCTGCTCCAGCCCTTTGAAATAGTCCATTTGCCTCTGAGCACTGCCTGGGTACTCCTTGTCCACTCTATCCATCTTTTGTTGCTTCATATGGAGTGATGTGAACTCTCTCAGTCTCTGAGTTAAAAGCCCCACTTTGGGGAATGATGTGAAAAGCATTTCTTTTAAAATGAAGAAAGGGAATGGAATATTTTTTTTGGCAACCATCAAGGCTATGAATAAGAGCAAGGAAATACATGAAAGTAACCAGCTGATGGGTGCTGAAGGTGTCTGCTTTGGATGGATTACCAAATCCATCTTCAAATATTTCAAGATACATTTTATAACAGGCATTTGACTATTAAAATAATAGTAAAAGTAAAAATAATGGATTTTTTTTAAAATTTAAATCATATTCTCTTTTCAGTCTATAACAATATTCCAGTTAACGGCTTGATCTATTATATAGTTCTGTTATATGCTAATAAAGTTAATATACTTCCCATTTCAAAAATGCTTTCCAAGATTATTGTATCAATTACTCTTATTAAAGCCTTTTGATGGTCCTTGGGGGTGGACTGTGCAAATCCAAGGAATATTATTATGCCTACCTAACCCTTTAAAACATGGCCAGTGTGGATGCTGTGTTTGGAGCATTGTTACGTCAACATGTTGCTGTTGTGTATTAGCAAACTCTTTCACAAGAACACTGTCAAAAGAAAATAATGCCATGGTTAGCTGTACATTGAGCAAACTAATGGATCTGAAAGAAATTTCAATGTGGTAAATAATCTTCTGTCTGCTATAATTAAGGATGTAGTTGAGAAGAGGAAGATTACTTATCTGCTAGCACAAAAGGAAAAGAGCGTAAATGAAAATAAATTATGTGCAGCCCTCTCCAGAGAAGAGGAGTGCCCCTGGGTGCTCACTCCAGGAGATTTATGCATTCCTAAAGACATTCCTGCATCTGCCATGCTGTGCACGAGTGGCAGGAGGATGGAGGGGATGGAGGAGAAACCTGTAACCCAAAGCTGCCGTTGCTCCTCTTCCCTCTACATCAGGAAACCACAATACCAACGTCATTGTGGCACCAGAGACCCAACACCTCAGTACAGGACATCAGTGAATTTTCTCCACTCAGGTGTGGTGAATACTGAGAAGACGTTTCTGAGGCTGACAGGACGTGGTGTACCCCAGTGTTTGTAACACATCACATTGACCCATGGCAACCAACAGCTTGGGAAGACTGGGAAATCTTTAAATGATCCAAGTTCTGTTTAACTGCAACATGAACAATCCTCCTCCTCCTCCCTGCCCTGCCTGTTGGAATTGTTTACAGGATGCTCACAGCACACATTAGGTTTGACAGCAAAACCAGCAAGTAGATGGAGAATTATTTCACCTGGGCATGACTTCACCTGGGATTACTTGCAAGGAATAGAGCGTGATGTATTTTGAAGAGTAGTGAATGATCCATCTATCCATGTGGGAGCCAGAGCCCGTATCAGTGCACTGCCAAGACCTCACTCACTCAAACACTGCATCTCAGCTCTTCTTTATTTTTGATACCTTATTTACCTCTTTTCCTCCCATATGCAGAGATAATACCCTGGTGACCTCCAGTGATAAACAGGGCCAGAGGAAAATGCTAGGAAGAATAATTTTTTTGAACAGAAGATCTGAATTCTATGAAATACGAAATTATTCACATTCAAAGGGTCTAAGGGAGCCTCTGCAATGTTGCTAATTAGTTTGGAAGCAGAAAAAGTCAGAATCAGTTCTGTTATGTTTCAGGAGATGTAATGTTGCTTATGGACCTTGGCATGGTCAAAGCACAGGAGTTGTTTTCTCCCAAGTGCTTGCAAGAAAGACAAGGACACCTCAGAAGGGACAACAAGAATGTTCCTTATTCCACCATGTGACTGGCTAATTCCATGAAGCGTGAGCATTTTAGGAAGTTTTCACTGTACATTTAACAGTAGATGCTCTTACTAACCATAAAACCCCTTGCTCCTCTCTTTAGAACCCCAACAGTCACTAATCTCAAGTTACAGATGTCAGTAGTGGGAGAAGAAGGTAGGAGAGGAGATGTATAATTTTACATTTTCTCACATGTTTGAAAGGAGAGATTTTTCAGTTTTATTGAATGTTTTATCCCTCTTACATTAAGAAAGTTGAGACGGTCTCTGAGTTTACCTTCTGGTAAGTAATATACAGCACTTAGGATTTTATTTACTGGCTCATTTTTTATCATCTCTGCACAAGTGAAACCATTATTATTGCCTGTAATATAAAACCAAAATTATCTCAAGCTTTCTCTTGGTTTTTTTTTTTCACAGTTTACATTTTTGCTCAGTATATCCCTTTATTAGTGTTACACATTCTAAGAAATAACCAAAATTGAAGACATAATTACAGGTGAGACCATAACACTGAGATGATTTGCTGATACTGTAGCCTCTCCAGGAATAGAAAATGAGCAGAAAAATAGTTGAGTATTTTGTTTGCCTTTTACTCTACTATTATGGGCAGGGATAGTATTAAATATTGCACTACACAACTCAAAATATCTGCAACAATGGATTAAAGTAGATATGTGTACTTTCACCAGCAACTGTAATGCTTTTAAGAGGTATTTCTGGTTAAAAAGTGCAGACTGGGTGGTTCTTTTTGTTCTTTTGCAATCGTAGCATCACCTAAGCTGATAAGCACCCCGACTCTCCCAAACCTTAGGAGTGGAAATACTGGCTCATAATCATTCTGAGAGCTCCTGGAGCAATGCAAAGGCCAAGCTGTATTAGCCTGCATGGGCAGGATATTGCTGCATGGGAGAACCTGGAGGAAGGCAGTAATTTGAATGGATGGGAGTTCACATGGAGGCTTCCACTGAATCTATTTTATCCAGAAAATCCAAGAGTGCAAACTGTAAGTTGTAACTCCATGAGTCAGTCTGGGAAAGAAACACCCTGTTTAACAGCAAAGGATAAATTTCAGCTCAGTTTTCTTTACATTGCCTTTTCCCTTCCTCCTTACAGCTTTCGAGATGTCCTGCAGAGTGCCCCCTCATTTTTTTCCAGAAGAGCAGTGCAGCACTAACAAAATCAAGATACAAGTCTCACTTCTGTATCCGACTTCTCACATTCCTTGTGCCAAGCTGGTCCAAATTTGGATCTCATTTTTTAATTTAAGGCTGTGCTGGTGTGTTTTTCTGCAGAGCACTGGCTGCTTGAGGGCCATGAGCTCTACGTATGTGTGTATATGTCTATATCTATACACACATACATACATACATACATACATACATATATATATGTATATATATATATAAAGTGTCAGGTTCTCTGATCATGAAGAAACTGCACAAACAGCCCAGAAAGTTTCACAGGAAGGTGACCTCTTAATGTACTGGAAGCATCAAACTGGACATGTTTGCTGCTATTTTTCTTCTCAGCCTAATTTCTAATTTTGTTTACTTTCTTGATATGTCCACTGACATCTGAGAAGGAGAGATTGCTGACTGCAAATATATCTCCCTTTGGAAGAGTCATCCCTGTAATTTGTGCTGACCATATGAATATCTAGATAGTTAATACAGCAAGGGAATGTTTTACTTTTTCGAAGTTTGGAAAAAAAGCTTTCTCTGTGTGACCCTGGGTAAAAATATGGGGTCTCCCTGAACAATTCAGTTAGGAAAGAATTTGGAGTTCAAATGAAAAATACCTATTTTCTGTTACTCCAGTTTAGATCTGAAATTATTTCATTGAAGTAAGTGAAATTATTTTTGTGTTACCTTGGGCTAAATGCACAGAATTCAGCCACACTGCACCATTATGAATTTTTCCCCTACTAAAAAGGCAGAATATCACAACTTACTTTGTAATGGTGAAGAAGGAGGCATTAGCACTGCATTTGAAGTGGAAGTTTTAGCTCCTGTGTCACACAGTTTCCAGGGAAGTATCACATGAGCCCTGCAGCCTGCCTACCTCGGGCAGTAATTACTTTCCTGGCTGGCAGTAGTTTGCTTGTGGTGTATTCATTTAAAAGAAGGTCTTTTCCATATAAATTTGGAAATGTATATTAGGTGTAAACACATATGTGCATGGGTGTACATTCTGGAAATGAGGAAAAGCAGGTAGGAAATACACATGTGAATACACACATTTGTGGATCCCTCTAGTAAGGCCAAAAATGAGGATGAAGACAAGTCTTAAAAAACCCCCAAACCTCAACTCCCAAAACCATCGACTTTCAGTGTGTGAATTAGTCAACCTGAAGTCAACCCAATTACTCTCTCTCCAGTGTTGATTCTAATTCTTTCTGGATATTTTTATTCATTTCCTTGAGCTTCCCTCAGGCTGATTTCTGAGTTTTTAAGGTAATTTTTAAGTTTGGGGTTGTTTGTTTTGAAAACTTCAGGATATTTGTAGTTTTTGTGTAGCAGCTATCATGGATTAATGAGCTTAGCCCACAGCTCTCTATTTCACACTAAATGAAGGGAAAATAAAAATCTATTAACCACTGATTTTATAATAACTCCTAAATTATGTGAATTATATTTTGGGGTAAAAATAGAAAGGCTTTTAAATTCAAAACTAAGAAAACTGTCTCCGTGTATTCATAATGGCTCAAATCACATTACTATCTTGGGTTTGGGTTTTTACTACTTTTAAAATTTTTAAAGAAAAAAATATGTAAAATAAGCCAGTGTGTCATTTCAAAACTGGTAAGTTTTACAGGAGGTTACTGGTTACCATGAATAAATTTGATGTAAATCCAAATGTCCTTTGCAGTGTGGATTACATTAGATATTACTTACTAGATAGTTATTAACTTATCTAGTAAGACTATTCTGATTTGGAGTTTATTCTAAAATCATTACAAACAGAAGGAGAGGTAAAAGAAAATGTCCTGAACTCTCCACTTAACAAAAAGGGTGAACAAGAGAGGAAAGGGGAGCGAGAGAAGGATGGAGCTGATTAAAACCCCCTATTGTCCCATCAGTTAACTTTGAAAAAGTTCAGAGAAACATAAAATCTTTCCAGTGAGAGCTTTAGAGAGAAGGGGAACAAAAATGATGACTTTAAAACTGTGAGCACATTCACTTGTGGTTCTGTTACTCCAGCAAGACACCCACAGCTCCCCTCTGTGCCAAGCTCAGTAGCTCAGGAGCATCAGCAGACTGACAAGGCAAACTAACAACATTTTATGTAGGGAGCTATATTTGATACTGCTCAGTAGAGTCTTATAATTCTATAAAACTGAAGTTGTGTCTTTTCAATATCACCAGTACCAAGCCTACTTTCTTTATTTCCACACACTCATCCAGTCCTGGAAGGTACTAAAAATATGTGCAATGATTGTGGGTCCCTTTTTCCTGCTTCTAAATTTAACATTGTTCTAGCAATAATAGCTCATAGTTTTGGTCCTGCCCTGAAATTCAGACTTACAAGAATTTAGTGTTGCTATGAATGAACAACATCTGTAAAGTCCATAGTAGCAAGACCTTGCATAAATTTAAAATAAGTCAATAAAATTGAATCCACGTTAATGAAAAATTTGCTAACACTGTCAGGTTCTTGTAATGAGCAGAAGACAGAGGTATAAGTTGAGTCATGACTGCATATCAGTGGCACAATATTATCTCATGCCTTTAAACAAATTTGAGCTACATGAATCAACATGAGATTGGATCAGAAATGGGAGAGAAGGAGCAGCAGGAGCTATTTTCCTGCAGCATGATCTCTTGCAATACATTCCTGCTGGCAACTTTGGGGTGAGTTCTTTTTGTGACGATGCACAAAGTTTAATCTCTCACCTTGAAGTTAATTTTATTCTGCAGTAGGCAGAGCAGCCATTACATAGGAGCAGGATGAAATTCAGAGAAGTTGGTTTCACATGCAAACACACGAGACCTGGAAGTGCTCGAGTTCTGCTACGGTGCCAAGCTCTGTCTGGCTGAGATGGTGAGGGAGGATGGCTCAGCAGCAGGTCTGCGGAAATGCAAACACACCTCCCCAAACAGCCACAAGTGACCTCAGTCTAGTTTTAAAATATGGTCAGGGATAGCAGGACGCAAAGCTGTACGCATTAGGAACTTGGACTGAAAGTCGAATGCCTCAGAAGTGTGAGCCACCCTAAGGAGATGTGAACTCCTCTACTCTTGTGCCTTGGGGTGCCAGGCTGGAGGGACACCTTCCAGTTTCCCATTTCTACTTGCCAGAGGACCAGAAGTGGGGAGGAACAGGATTTTCTGAGTTTAACATTTAGGGCTCTTGGTTGGTAGAAAGGAGCTCTGGCTGCATGTGTTCCTCCCTTTATACTATAAATAGTTATCAGATACATGGAGATAACTCTGATTAACAGACATAAAATAGAAGCACACAACCATTACAGCAAAAAAAAAAAAAAAAAGACAAAAACCCCACAGCATTTTGAGATGTCTAAGAGGCTTGTTTTGCTCACAAAGAGATGGGTACTGCAAGGTAAGTCTATTACTTCTGCACGAATGGGATCATTGATACCTGAGAACATTCTGCAGCAGAGAATAAACTGGATAAAAGTCTGAGGAATTCAGGTTGGGACTAACAGTGATTTTTTTTTCCCCCCTCCTCTTTCTTAATAACTGTTTTGTAGGAACAGGGAATCTTTAGGCAGAAGTGATGTAGGGCACCAAGGCTGCCACTTTTCTGCAAAAAAAGCTGCTTTTACCAATGCACTCCTGATTCATTATGTTTACATTGACCACAACCCAGTTTTACACCTAGTAATTCTTGGCTCAAACCTACCAAACCAGTTTGGACATATGTGCTGATGCACCCCAGTACTGGGGTGTGGATTATAGACTTTTTTGCAGGATTGAAGCTTTGGCTGTAGAAGCAGTGAATGGGATGTTCTTGACATTCTGTCAAGGAATGGAAACCAGTATTAATATTTGGGTGCTTCCTGTGTTCCCCACCCAGAGCCTTTAGGGAGTTTATTGCTCTTACTGATACAGGACTGGAGCAATACTGGGTTGCTGCCAAGATGAGGGCCCCATTAAAATTGCATTTCAAGGTTTACACTTTGAGTGCTCTTTTATGCAACTTCAGAATTTTGGCTGAAATGTAACGCCAGAGAAACATCTAAAAATAATACTTCATAATTGCAACATATAAATCTTACATAACGCCGCCTTTCAGCCGAGACAGGTACATTTGCAACGGGAAACCAAAGCCCTTGGTGCTGCTGGCTAGAACAGAGATTCAGATGGAGGGGGGGTGAAAGAGAGTAAGTCTTGTTCTTTCATGTAGGTCATTTTTACTGTGAGGATTCACATCTATTCCTAGCGGCATCTCAAGACCTGAGGAAGAGGGGAATCATGGCATAAATATGGAATACAAGAATTTACACGAGGTCGTGCCAGATAGGACTGGGTAAGGCGGAAGGAAACCTTTTAGGGCTGCAAACTCTTTTTCTCCTAGGCTTGAGCAAGGATTGGGCTAAAGGAGTAAGAGGGACAGGCTGGGGCAGCAACAGGGTAGTACAAAAATAGGTGCTAAGGTGAAGAGGCTGACAGAACCAGGCAGGATCCTTCCACAGCAGCGGAGGATCAACAGAAATTTTATGTGTCTGAGCAATAAACAATCAGTGCCAAGCATTTAGAAAGCATCAGACTCAAGGTTTTCCCTTTTTCAGGGAAACTCAGGATTCCCTTTTTTCATCCTTCTGTTCATAACTTACATCAATTTCACTGAAATTTAAAATATGGTTGAAGGGAATAATAAGTTAATGAATAATCATTAGTTTCAAATTAAATAGGTTGTCTGTAAGTAACCCAAAAATAAATCAGTTTATCTCTGACTATAAAAGGAATTTCAAAACACAGCTAAAATTTAAACATCTTTAGACATGAAGCAGAAACACTTTTCCTTTTTAACTTGGGTGAGGTTTGAGATCAACTTTTTCTCGTCTGGATCGACTTTTTTGCATCCTTAATTTTTTAGTTTGGTAAGTAAAAAGCATGTAATTGCCATAGCTATGCCTGTATGTTTGCAATTTAAGGATCAGAACATACAAATTCTATCTTGAAATTATTGAACATTTTAATCTTCTCATCTAAGGCCTTCAGCATATGATTGTTCAGGCGTGCCCTGTCTTCCTAACAAAATGCAAATCCTTCTCAGTAAGCAAATATTTATTCAAAGAAGTAAAAATTAAAATTGAAACAATCTTTTTCTCACTATCATTATGTGGGAGAGGTAAGAATACTGGGCAAAAACGAGACATCTGCACATCACATATAAAGTATTCGCACATTCCTGTGTTGAGCATGTGGTGAATAAAGCCTTTTGATATATTTCTCCAGACATGCTCCAGGAAAAATTGTTGTCTTCATCAGCAGAGGCAAAAGGAATCTCTCTCTCTCCTTTTGCCCAGATCTTATATTTCTGTGGTTGCTATAGAAAGCTATTACTGGAACTCATATCTAGTAAGTTTTCCTCTCCATCACCAAATAAGTCCCTAATACCCAGTATTCCAAGCTGTTTGTTTTAGATATTGTTCTCCATGATCTCCTTTTTCTTTTTTTTTTTTTTTTAACCTGTAAAAGGGTCAAGGTTTTATTTTCTCTCCAGACACCTTCTAACTTCAAAGTTTCTGAATTCAATATAATTCTTCTATTGTCAAGCAACAGCCACCAAGACACACAACAAACCACTCTTGTTTCGCTTTTGCTCTGTTGTGAAGCTGAGCAGCTCATGGTTCCTGCTGCAGCTGACAAGGAGCAGTTTTGATGACCTTACATTTTCAGGTGGACAGATTTCTGCAGGGTGGCAAGTCTTTGCCTCTTCCTTCCATAGCAGAAGGGGCTCTGCCAGCCTCTGCTGGGCCAGTGGGAGCCAGGATGGGAAGAGGAATGGGAAATGGGGTGGGAGCAGGAAGAGTTTTAGTTAAAAAAAAAAAAAAAAAAAAGACAAAGCACAGAACTAAAGGTTTTTTCCATTTTCAGAAAAAATAGCTACAGCAGAAGCCTTGCTTCTGAAAAGCAGATGTAACGTGAGTGACAGAAAAAGGCTGAACTCTAAATTCTTGAGAGTGACTCTTGCAAAACATTCAGGACCCCTTTATGTGGGTGACTGGTGAGGGTGGAGTTTTGCCCAGGGCAGCAGAGCCCCTCCAAGGCTGATGGTGTGAAGGATTACTCAGAAAAGCTGCTTCTCTGTCAGTGTCAGGTACGTGCCTCAGACAATGCAGAACTTGATGATGCATCATTTATGTTATTGTCGTATGAGGGTTATGAATTCCACAATGTAAAAAGCTCTATATGACACACATCTACTTTTTTTCCACTCCTTTTAGTGAAATTCAGGAAGAAAGATGCACTAAAAGCAGAAGTGTTAGCTGAACTGCACCCCATCACAAGAGCTTTTTATATCAAACAAAAGAAGATTCATACATCCAATTATGCAGAGTGAAATGCAATAGTAAACTCAAACACTTTTTTTATCTTAATGCTTAAATGTTAAGCTAGATATAAAAAAGACACATAAATAAATGATAAATTGTTGATTACTTTGAAAGCTAGTTTGAAATTTGTGTACTGTGCTGCCGACAGCGAGTGTCCTGAATTGGCCCAAGAGATGCAACTTAATATAGAAGTACCATGAGAGAGTGTAGATTTACCTGATAAGGAAATGGGGGTTGGAGTGGAGTTCCAAGCACCAAAGGGGTTCTGTCCACAGGAAAATAAAGCCATTACATAATCTGTTACAACATGTGTGTGAGATTTCTAACACAGGAACAGCGAGGGAGTAAAGGAACTCAAAACTCAGCCATTAAATCTGGCCTGGACTTGACAAATGCATACAAAAAATATGACCTTGATTTTCCTGTGTTGAGTATTTCAGTGTAGCATAAAATTACATTTAGTTGGTTCCCCACTCCCTGCCTCCATTTCTACCAAACACTGCACTTGTACAGATGCAGGCTCACATTTCACCATATGCACACTGATTCCCCAGCACATTTAAAGGTGCCCAAAATTGGTATAGCAATTGGCAGAGCATGGCTTTTACAGTCTGCCTTAAAAATTATAACTATTGCTCATGCATAGTGTGGTCCCCCACTTCAAAAAGGGAGCTCCTACCCTGAGTCAGTCTTCTTCTTCAAGTTGCCATCAAATCTTCCTCAGTCTGTCCTGGTCCCTTGCTCAGGTGCTGGCCTTCATAGGCTCCTGGCAGGCTTAGAATCCTCTCCCTACCACCCAGCAGGATGAGCCTTGTCCTCAACAGCTGAGGGCAGTGCAGGCAGGACACAGCCAGCCGCTCTTTCCACGGCCTGTGGGCAGATCAGGCGTTACTGAGGGTTAACACACAGGAATGGGATGTGAAAATGGCATCTGAATCTCTGTTTGCATTACAACCCTCTGCTGTTTGATTAAAAAATCAGGGTTAGTCATCTCCCTTGGGAACCCCCCCTCACCTCCAAGGATATTGCAGTGCTCTGGAAGTCTACATGAATATTGGCTTGTGATGCACTTCTGGGGATATGGATATTTGGTGAAATGGGAAAGGCTTTTGTGCATTGCACAGAAAAGCCAGAGGAACAAACTGTCACAGCCTCTTCACAGAGCCACAGAGGCACTGAAATCAGCGGCTCTTTGGAAAACCTTGGACAAATGGGAAATATTTGATCCAGAAAAGTATGCTTTTCACTAGCTCTTCTCCTGAAGGAATTGGTAAACTGGGGCAATGAAAGGCAATGCCTGACAGTTTTAGCAGAAAGCCAGCATTCAGTGAAAGAGCAGGACCTTGCCCCAAAGGCACTGCCCTTTCCACATCCCCCCTTGAATGACCTTATCACTGGCAGTCCGGCTCCATCTGTGCTCCAGCCTTAGCAGGGTGGGTGTTTCCTATCAGCGCTCTCCAAAATTAGGAAGGCAATTTTATTTCTGCCTTGAATTGCCATAATTAAGATGCTTTTTGCATCTGATGCCTCTCTGCGTGCCGAACACTGATCACATGTCCTGGACCTCCCGCTCCTTCCCGTGCCATCCACCGCCCACCTCTGCTGGTGCTGGCTGCCTTCTGCACTCCGCAGGGAAGGGCAGCATATGCTCCATTACCAGGAGCATCCCCCCTCCCAAACTGGGGATGATGGGTGGCCAGCTGCAGGATGACAGACGACAGACAGAAAGCAGCTCATACGTGGGACCTAAGGGTGGGGGGAGCAACGCCTGCCAAATCTTCTGAGATCTGGGTGTGCTCCTGGTGGGTTTGGTTGCTGGTCCAGATCTGCTGCCCCAGTTTCCTGGCTGCTCCATGTGCTCGCTCCCCCAGGGAATACTGAGGTGGGGCTGTATTTTTAGGAAGTTCAGATGAATCCCCAACCTGGAGGTTGCACCTTGTGCTACCTGACTCCTTGGAGAGGAGCATACGCTCCTCCCTGAGGTGGAAATAAGGAACGTGGGTCCCAGGAAGTGGGATCACGGTGCTGAATGCCAGGACTGACATTCCACAGCCCTGGGAAGGAGGCCAGTGAGTCTTTTCAATCTGAATTTCAGGCTCTGGGGCACCAGGAGCGTGTTCAATAGATCTCATTCTCTATGTGACAGACCAGATCGTGCACTCTGAACGTATCACTCAAGCTGCTGACAACAGGGTTCAGTGAGCTGAACCTGCGTGATCCAACCCCGCCTGGTGTGGAAAGTCTGAGCTCAGGCGGCAGGCTGGGCTTTAAAGGGAGGAAATCTCATAGTTATTCAAGATTTAATTAAGAGAGACCAGGCTTTTCAGCCTGTTTTGAATATACATGAAAACAAATATATAGATAAGGCTATCGTTCCTTTTATCAGCCCTGTGCTTCTGAACAAAACAGCAATTTCAAATATTCTGGATAGTGAGATTTAATCCATCACTGGGGCTTGACCCTGCTTTTCCCATATCGGGATTTAGAGCGTGGTGCTACAGATTTAAATGCTGAACACCAAACAAAAGACACATGAAAAGCAAAAATCTCTCACTGAATTTTGTTCCAGCCTTGTTTGAACACAAACCTCCCTGTGCTTTGGGTTTTATTCATTAAAATAAAGCACACAGAATAACTCTCACCTACTATTATTAATCATAAGGATTTGCTCAGGAAAACAAATATACTTGGGCTTTCAGAACAAATCAGTTCGGAGAAAGGGAATATTTTGTCTGCCATGACAGCCCAGAAGAGGGTAAAACAAACATCTCTGCTGCTGCTGGTTTACAGCTGACTCTGCGATGGACTGCTGGTGATGTGTGATGCTATTTTTAAACAGCAATTGTTTAATCACTTCTGTTCCCATGGGCTGAGACTAAAAATGATGCCTCCAGAGCACTTTGTCTACAAGCAGGTAGAAATAATTTGATCACATCCTTTATGGCTGCAGAGGAGATGGAGCCGTATGAAGCATCGGCAACACATTTCACAAAGAATCTAAATATTGAGCAGGAGTGAGAGTGTGTTGATCATGGCATCTAAGTGGCACAATGTCACCAAGTGATCTGCTGTGAAACATATCACCCTCTCCAACAGAAAAGGGAAGAGCTTTGCTTAAAGCTGTATATTTTTAATGGCTTTTTTTCTTTTTTCTGCAGAGTTAACTCCTGGGGCTCATGTCCCCACTTTCCACAAAAGGCATGGATTATTCTGAAGGACACCAGTAATTGTAGGAAAGAGTTTTGCGTGTGGATTTTTCCGGGATTGTTTATTGGACTTGCTGTTGGTTTGTTGTACTTGACAGCTCCATTGTGAACTTCTCCCAAGGAAAGCAGAATTAAACACAGCTGGACTTGCCAGGGAGAGAGTGTGACATTGTCTCACTCAACAAGTTCTCAGTAGTAGCCTCCTCACAATTCTGCACAAAGACCGACTGTACCTCTACACCCAGACCTTTACAGCATGCCTGCACCTTGTAATACAGAAACAATTCCTGTTATAAATATTGAAGCAGTTCTCCTGCAGAAAAACATTCATTTCTGCAAACTGGAGATATTCCCTCGGTCAAACCGTGGTGCAACTCTGCGTAAATCAGAAAATTATGCGAACGAGAAACTTGACCTAATAGACAGAGCAAACACTTAAACCTCCAGCACAGAGAGTAATAGCCCAGCTTCACAGATGTCAATGGGAATTTTACTATTGACTTCCATAGGGCCAGCATCTCACCCATATCTGCATAGATGATTAATAGCTCCCCTGCCTTTCAATATCCTCCCTGGCTAACAATAAATTATCTCTGCCAGTGATTACTTTTAAGATGTAGCTCATAAAAATCCTTGTGAAAAGCAAATAGTTTTGCCTTTGGGACAGACTATATTAAAGTAAGTGTTGGATATTTTTGAAATCTTCCCCAGATGGATTGCCATAGGGCACTACAAGATCTTCCTGCCTTCATTTCAAATAATCCCAAGCCACTTGTCCTGCTATAGCATTATCCTTGTAGATTTTTTTTTTCAGAAAGAAGGAATTAAGCTTTCTATCAAAGTGTGTTTAATATGAGAGCTTGTTAAATGGTTCTGTCTCCTTCCTAGTTTATGTGTTTGCAGAGATACTTTTGTTTACTTTGAGAAAAGATGTAAATATCATCCCTGGTGTCTGGGTTTTTTGTTTGTTTGTTTTGGGGTTTTTTTGCAGACACTTGTACCCCTTAAAATATAGTGTTCAGAACAAGTTAATGGGGGGAATCTGCTAGTTTAAGTTTATTTTCATCATCTGAAAGTACTGGCCAAGTGCCAGCTTCGGGATGTATGCTGCTACAAAGAAAAAGCCTGACTGATAAAGAGGTAAATAAGGTCTGATTTCGAAAGCTGCAGGACTCCTTCATTCAGTAATCCTCCTGTGGACCACTGGCTATTTAACACCTCTTTCCATCAGATAGTTCATTCCCATTCTTGCCTCTCTTCTCCTTTCCTTTCCTTTCCTTTCCTTTCCTTTTTTTTTTTTTTTGTTGATTTGAATAAGCTTTTAAGGTCAGCTGGAGAATGTTTCCCTCAGGATCAGTATTCCCAGCTGCCAGTGACTTTCTCTTCTGCTCATTTCTTGGGTTTCCTTGTCTGTGTTTCCTTGCTCCCTGTATCATTTCCTCACTCCTCAATCACCTGCATTCTCATTCAGAGGAAGGGCACCCGGTTACTGGTTTACACAAGGCTTCTGTATGTATTAGGACAGACAAAGTGTAAACCACAATGTAAGTGATGTCTTCTTGGCTTGCATGTGATGCTGCAGAAATATCCTTGGGGACTCCTGGACTGACTTCCACTTTCCCCACTGAGAAAATAATAATAATTTACTGCTACCCTTTGTTTCTAATCACTTAGTTATCTATCCACGAAGGAATTTCCTCTCTCATCCTGCTGCAGTTTTCTTTTCAGACTTGTATGACTGAATCCTTGAAAGCCTTTTGAAAAGGAACAGGCAGGTGCTGAACTGTGTCCCTCTTGCATGGAGAAGAGGAGCTGAGCCCCATTTTTTCACAAGTGCAGAGAACTGTATATTGCCATCAAGGAAAAAGGACCAGAGAAGAACAGGTCCACGTTCATATCCTCATGATTAGAGCTGAAAGTGAAGCCTCAGTCCCTCAGGCCAGGTCCCTCACAGCCGCAGACATCCGTGTGTGTGTTTTGACATCATCTGTTCTCTTTTGCTGCTCTGCCTGTATTGAACAAAAGTGTTGAAGCCCTTGAAGTTCTTTTGCCCCTGTAACTGCCATTGGATATTACCTAATATCCAGTGCCCTTTCATTTCTGTGTGAGTGCACAGCTTGCTGCTGCTCCCCCTTCAGATGGGCACGTAGCACACGGCCATGAAAGAGCTGCTCAGGTTATTCAAGTGAGTTCCCACCTCAGACAGGATCACCAAAACAAGGGGCTGGTTCAATGTAAAGGTCTTTTGTCTCTCTCCTCTTCTCCTTTCCCCCCACTAGCACTACCTGTATCCTCATTCCAGGTAACGAAGTGGCAGAATTTATCCTGCCCAGAGGAGGGGGATACCCATCCTTTAGAGGAGGGAGAGAGAGCGGAAAGGGAGCAAATCAGCATTTAGAATCAGAATCATATTTTTCAAGAGGAATCCATCTAAAAGCCCAAGCAGTGACTGTAAAACTATTATCAGTCAAGATCTATCCAGCAACTTGTCTAAGGAAACTTCTTGCAGACCTACTCAGTGTGCACTGCAGAGCCTGGGAGGAGAAACAGGCTGCTAAGTGTTCCACTGCATCAGCCACTTCCAAGTGAGCTAAAGTCTCTCCTGTGAGAGAAGGGAAACAGCAAATGAGCTGGACTTCACACCCCGGAGAGTCAAAGTCATTCCATGGGAGCAGTCACTCGGCAGTTTTAGGTCAGGGATTAAATTCAATGTACAGAGCCGTGTTATTCTGATTTGTGCACTTGCACTGGTAGCAGATCTACCTGCTTCTGTTATAAGGAAGAGATAAATAAAGATGAGTGTGATCTTTGTTTAGAAGTTGAATTTGGATTTTCCCTCTGCATCGTTCACTGTAGTTTCTCATTTGCAGCTCTCCCTCTCCTCCATGTAGCAATTTCTGAGTTTCATTGTTATTCCATCTACAGACATGAGAGCAAATGCTGTGATTCCTGAAGAGCTTTAGCCAAATAAGCCTGGGGGAATTAACCCCTCAGAGGGTTTCTCTTCCATTCTGCATCACCTTCTAACGTATTATTCAATGACTGCACCCACTGAACATTTTTTATATCCTAGGTGATTTTTTTTCTCTCAATACTTTCCTTTTCCCCTTCTGCCACCTTCCTTCTTCACGCTCCTTAAGTGCATTTGTGCAGACATAAGATGCTAAAAGGTGGGTGGGTATGTGGCAAGGAGGTATCTGACCCTGCCAAGGTCATCCGTGTGAAGTTTCTTTAGCTACAAAGCGTGGGGTTTACTTTAACATCAACCACAGATAAAAGGACAATATATTTAGCGTCAGTTATAAAAAGAGAGAATATTTACATAAGTTTAAAAAATCCTACTTTTTAAGTAGCTTGGGTGGTTTTTTATTTTCTAATAGAATTTATGAATTTATACCAATTATCTTATTTTGAGAATGATATAATTTCAAGTTACAGTATACTTTTCCAGTTTTTATTCCCATAAAAATTTGAATTAATTGCTAATTCTGTTGGAAAAGTATTTTGCTTCTTAAAATATGTTCTATCTATACACTTTTTCAATTGAAATGGCCACATTGAAATAAATTATGTTTAGAATTATCTGAAGCCTTAATCCTACTAAACACGGACTATTCAAAAAATAAAATACAATGTAAATAGTGACTGGCATTACAGTTACGTCAATCACTGTAAAGTTCTTTTGTGATCTATAATTTGATTAGTGGGGGGAACTTCGATTTTAAGATTTTAGGCTCCTTTTCCCAAAACTGAAAGATTTTTGGGTTTGAGCCTAGTTTAAAACGATGATTTGAGCAGTAGCCTATGGGGGGCACTCAAGGACTGCAAACAGATCCCTCTCCTCCCAAACTTCTCAGATTGTCTGCGCCGGAATGGGGCAGACCCTGGGGCATATTTTCACATTACCTTTAATAAAAAGAACAAAAGTGAGGAAAACAAACGAAACCATTTTTTGTCGCAGCCTTACTATTCCCCGATGAAAGACAAAGTAATATTAAAAGGTGCATTTAAATGACATTCAGAGCCTGATTATGCTAAAAGCGTAAGAGCATCGTGCAGACTGTGGAGCCTGTCTGCATTTTTAAATTCTAAACAAGGTACCTTGTACATGATGTTTCAATGGTAGAAACAATTATTATTCGCCTAACGAGTTTTTGGGATTGTTTTAAACTTTGATGACACTCACATGCTCTGTTCGTGGCTTTATGAAGTGAAACAATTATTTATGCAAATTGGTTTGATTTTTTTTTTTTTTTTTTGCCATGAAGGAAAATTTTGCCTACTGTTGTAGTGGTGGCTGTTTGCCACAGCAGTCATTTGGACCGCCACCGTAAAGCCTTTATCTGATGGCAAAAATCTTGTACCAGATGTTCTTTTATTTGATCTGTTTTATGATTAATCAGATTTAGCCCAAAACCAGAATGAAAACCCTGCTATGGCACCTGGCTGCCATTGAACAATAATTTGCTTTGTAGTCGGGGGGGAGGCTCGTTTAGCCTTTGAAACGCTGTGGTGCAGACTCATAAGTTTTCATTCTGATACATTTTGGAGGAAGGGAGTAAAAAGTGAATATAATAGCTGTCAGCAGGATAATTTTCCAAACATCTCAGACTGGTAAATAGCACTAATTTCTCCTAAAGGGAAAGTTAAAGGAAGTTTGGATAGTAAACAGTTATGCACAGAAGCTCTCGTGCCTGGCCAGGCAGCGCTGATGCTGCTGCAATAGGGGTGGGACAGAGCCTGGGATGATGCACCACCAGCCAGAGGGCTAAACCTCATCCAAGTAGTAAAATTCCACTTCTCTGTAGAAAAATATTGTGCTAGAAGGAAAACGTTCATACAGGCTCCTTCAGCAATGCAAGCATCTAACATTTATCAAGAGGGGAAAATGTTATGAGTTTATAAGGCTGCTGAATCAAGCAATGTGGAGGTATGTTTGGAGTGGAAAGGGAGGACTTTTCCCTCAGGAACATCACCTAAAATACAAACGTGAAACATCATCACTGCTTTGCTCCAAGTTGAGATATTTTAGGCATGAGGAGCTGATGCACAATAGAGAGTGGCAACTATATTTTTTTAATAATTAATACATTTATGATAGTTGATTTTATTGTCATAAGGAGAAATGGTTTATGCATTTCCAGGGCATGCCAAACAACCGTGAGCTCCCTGGGTTTGTCAGGAGAGGCACACCTATTTGTGTGGTATATCATCTTTTCTTCTTATGCTGCACAACTCCGAATACACGATTGATATTTGTCAAAGAGCCTCCATTTACAACACTTATTAAATATCTCCAATTTCAGCACTACCAGGTGCAAGTCTTAAGAAAAACCCTTGTTTTTTAGATATTCCTTCTGTGCTTCTGGCAAATGGCAAATATATGCTCCTCGAGAGCAGTAGGATATAGAAACCTAACAGGAGATTGTGGAAATGGATAATGACTTCTGTCGAATGACATTATGCATTATGCATTATTATTATTTTAATCATTTGCTATCACTGAGAAAGATCCCACTAGGTTATTCCTGATGCCGTGTTTAGGAAAATAAAAGTGATAAAGGGATAAAGCTGTGCACTTTACTTCACAACAGTTGCACGATGAAATTGAGAATTTAATAAATAAGTTGCATTGCGATCTAATTAAAAAAAAAAAATCAGGTAAGTTTTTGAATAGGTGTTGTGTGAATGCCATAAACTATGGAATGAATCCAAAGTTACTAATGGTAGGACTGGGTCTCTGTGTCACCCCTTGGTAGTACTGGAGAGGCACTTAGTTGTCCAAATCTCAACGATTTCAGTAACTGGACCTTCAGGACTAAAGATGTAGAACAAATTCATGATGAAGCACATGCTCATGGGTATTTCGGAGACGAACTTTAGTTGTCCACCATCTCAGAAAATCACATTATATTAAACAAAGGAAATTTTATTATGTTACTCTATGGAGCTATGGAGCATATTTATTTTGGGATAAAATGGTGAAGGAAGGACTTTGAACTGGCCAGTATGCCACATGGTCTGGACACAAATTTTACCACAGGAGTTTGAAACAGATGGAACCAAATATTTTTCACTTTTTTTTTTTCTACTTTTCGTACTTTTTCTGAGCACGGACCATGAACCTTTTTTTCGGACAAAGAGTTTCTACTCCACTCATTGGAAATAAATTTCATCTCTCCCTGCATGTGGGTGCAGCACCTCTGAGTACAGCAGGATGGCAGGTAAAGAAATTGGCCTGTTTTATATAAACACCTTAATTTATTGGGTAATAAAATAATTTGGAAGTTTCTTTTGGAAGAAAAGCTTTTTTTTTTGTCTCAATATTGTCCTTTAAACAAACTTCAAAAGGTGATGAGTTCTTTTCTGTTCTAATAACTTTTATGAGCCTATTTTTACGAGAAGAAAACCTTGCAATCAGCATTAAGATTTCCCATTTATGCTTTCGCTAAAGCATGTCCAGTTAACTGCAAAATGTCACTTGTCCTGAGCAGATGTCTGGGTACCACAAGCTGGCGTTGAGCTGCCCTTTAGCAGAGTTGCATCAGTTCATTGCATTTCACCTGGCGTGGGCCAGCACCCCCTCTCAAGCGTTTTGTAAGAAAAAAATATAACAGAATTTCTTTACAATAGCTGGAAGATGGAGTTTAGTGCAGATCAAGGTCATGGTTTCCAGGTTTAGGACTTTGCGTTTTGCTCATCCCAATTATTGTTGCTCTTGTGAGGCAGGGTCTTCACACTGATCCGTTTTTATGTGGGTTTTAATACCTCCCAATTTATGTATTAAAGCCACGCCAAATCATCTGGAATGCCAGGCAGCAATTTCCGTCCGTGACACTTGGTATGCAAATATCCACATTACAGCTCACACATGGAGAACTTTTCCTGCAGCTGTTGGAGATGCACATTCAGAAAGTCTTTAATAATGAAACCAACGTTGCACTGCAGTAATGAAAAATTCCTTCTGGGATGTTTTCTCCAGCAGGGACAGTGTGTAATGCAATCCCCCGAATTCAGACAGGGTGTGTTTTTTTGTTCTGTTTTTTAGTATTTGGTCTTTCTTCCCTTCTTGATCCTCTCAAATGCTTTCTCCCTTTTTTCTGCTCCTGTGTCAGCTGCTGCCTGGCAACTTTTCTCTGTGTGGTGGGACAGGGCAGGGCACCCGACCGCCTTTGGACTGGCTGCCAGCACCATCCCCTAGCAACCAGGCCAGGCACTGTGATGCTCTGCAAAGGGCTGCACACCAGCCAGCAACCTTTGTCCCCACTGCCCCTGTCACATCGGGCACTGGGAGAGTCACTGATGCCACCATCCCTGCCTACCCACATAACCACTCGAAGGCCATGGCTGGTACACAATAAACAAGAGCACAACCCAAGTTTCAGTGATGCAGTCAAGGCGGTTTCATAGTGACTAATGCCAGAATTACCTTTTGGTGATAATTAATATTCCTGAGTTGTATTATGCCGGCAAGTATGAATGATTGGTTCTACTTTGTTTAATTTATCTCAATAAGAGATTTCATAATATTCTATAGCTTGATGAATTAATTTATTTAACTTGTCAGTGTTAATAACTCTGATTACCAGGAAGAAGTTATAAAGTACCGTAGGTGCGAACAGATCTCTAACAGCGGTTTTAACTTTGAATTTACTTCTGACAAGTACTTCACTCTAGTCTCCTATGCAATTAACATCCTTTTTTTGGCTGTAGCAAGCAAAAGAGATTCCTCAATTCCTTCCTGTCGCTCTCCTCTGTATCTGCTCTCTGTGCAACTCCCCGGTGCTTCTGGTTTGGTTTTTTCAAATGGGACTGAGTGAAGACTTCAATAAATATTTGACAAGCCAGTCTGGTTCCTGATCTGTGTACCTGCCACCGGTCCTGCGTGTCTTGACATTCAGACACCACACAGAAATCTGAACACAGTTGTGTGCATTCAACCAGCAACAGGCAGGCTGGAAATGCAGAAACTGCTTCCAGCTAAAACTGCCATTCCCTTTTTTTACTCAAGTCTGAGGCTAAGGAAAAGCCTGCCATACAGCAGGTGATGGCTTGAAGCATCTGAATTATAACGTGTATAGATACTGCCTTGGATTTTTGGTTTATTCATAGAAAATACACATTAAAACTTTTGTACAGTTCTTGGTGCAGCCTTTTTTTTTTTTCGATGTGGAAAGGAGATATGACGGTGACAGTTACTTCTATGTATTTTTACTGTACTGTTGAGGTCATCCCATTCCATCATATAGAGATGTACCATCCTTCCATCACTTCATAGCAACTGATGGTTAATGGAAATGAGGCTGAGGGGAATGATTTATCAAAGGTCAACTTATATTTGTTCAACAGCCTGTATTTTAAAACCAGTCTTCTATGAGAATTCTCGCCTCATGGCGTTATCTTAAAGCAAGTTACATTTTTGGGCAATTTGAAAAATAATTACTTATCAGTAATTGTGTTTTTAGTCATAATTCTCACTGCATACTCCGTATTGACACTCTATGTCCTGTAAACAAGAAGGCCATTGACTTTTATTATAAATATAATTTAAATATTTTAATAAATTTATGTGCATATGTGATCAGCAGTATTGAAAGCAAGATCAATCAGTTCTTCAAAGCCTCTCATAAATGTTAATGTTTAAAATGGGCACTAAATGGCACCGTATCATTAAAGGAAATTATTCACGGAGAGTAGTGAGGACTGTTGTTAAATAAGTATGGAATAAGAATGAAAAGGAGCAAATTAGATGGTTGAAAAGCAGGGTGTTAGCTGAGGTGCTTTTGTGAGGAGGCACGAAAGGGCAGCACACCAATTAAGAGACAACGTTTGGGGGAAAATCATGACCACTTGTAACCCTGCAGACCCTGAAAGTTTTGCAGAAGATTCGAGAAGTCACGATAAAAGAAGACTATTCTGCAAAGACAGTTCCGTATCCTGAGAATGCTGGGACAGCGTATGCACTGTGAATATGTGTGTCTTTACACCATGTGACAGTCCTGGCATGGGGGAAATGTCACTGATTTAAAGAGGAGTTCCTTACAACTTGGAATTCCCTTGTTTTCCTTCACATGTTTTTCTCACTTTGCTCTAGCGTCTACACATTTTCGTATTTGAAATGCAAAAGGTTGCTCAAATAAAGCCACAATTAATGTCTAAGAGCCATATAGGTGGCTTGGGGGGTTTGAGGCAGGACACAGAGCAATCTCTTCCATAAACCTGGTGGAATGACGTTCCAGTGTGACATTCAGCATGACTTCATTTTGGTTATAAAAGAAACCGAGTTCCAAGACCATGGACACTGCCAGATTTTTTTCATCTTTATTCAGACCTGTTTCTGTATTAGCAAAGGTTTTCTACTCTGGGATCCATAATTCTACTCAGTTATGGCTATATAAATACTAATTGACTGTGGGGGAGTTACACATGCTTTAAAGGCAGTAGATGAATGCAGAATTTGATCCAACTGGATTTTCCCCTTTGGCTGCAAATTGCTGTCAACAAGCAAACCTGCACCCCTCTGTGAGTCCTGACAGTCCCTGACCTTAGAGGCGACTCTGGGACCCGGACTGGGCTCTTCAGTTCTTGGGCAACTGAACTTCCCGCAGTTCAACAGAAATAATTAAGTATTTGACATTTTCTGAAGTCTGAAGGACTTTTCTGTTTTTCAGCATTGCTTGGTCTGTCTGGTCCTGGAAGCTTCTTGGCCGCAGTGCTTCATATAAAAGGTATTTAGGTTCTGTGCTGTGGATATAAACATGAAGGTGAAAGAGCTGAGGCTTTAGCCTTGGAATGTGAAGGTCTCAGCCATCAATATTAGCACCCGGCTGTCTTTGGGGAAAACTATCTGAGGATGATGCAGAAGCTTTATCATCTTTTACCTATTAAAGGGTCTGGGTTTTTTAAAAAAAATAACAAATGTGTGAAGGTGTGATAAACTGTAGTTTTGGTGTGGGGCAATTTCAAGGTAATACTCCTATATAAAGTCGCATAAAGTCTAGACAGGCAATATCTTCTGTGATATTGAGACCTACCTCAAGACAAAGAAGTACGCTTAGAGAACACTGAGTAGTCATTGGTGTTTTGAGATGGCATTGTGCTGCTAAAGTAGCGTGGAGCCCCTCCTCTCATTGTCTGTGAATTACTTAAAAACAAAGCCTTATTCAAGGACAGGTTGGCCGAGGCTTGGAGCCAGCTGGTGTACTGGAAAGTGTCTTTATCCATGGCGGAGGGTTGGAACTGATGGGCTTTGGTGTTTAAAACAAATCATCCTAAGATTCTGTGAAACATCATTAACCGAAGCCAAATTTACCTGGGTAGGTTTGGACGTCGACCTCGTATTCACAGCCCGGGCCCGCGCGCCCCCTTCCCTCAGCATCACCATCCCCGCGGGTTCGCACGGCTACAGGGCTTGTGGAGTTTCGATTTTTTTTGTTTTTGCTTTTGTTTTTTAATACATATACATTTTTTTTTTCATTTTGCTAACTCACTCCTCCTCCCTCAGTATTACTCGCCTTGGCAAATT
>VXAZ01005100.1:4615272-4839313 GCA_013399875.1 Gymnorhina tibicen | reverse complement strand
CCTCTCTCCCTTCTCCGCTCTCCATCACCGCGCTCCATCACCGCGCTCCCGCCCACCTGGGCTGCGGGCGCACCGCGCTGGGTTGGGGGCGAACCTTCGGCGGCGGCGAACACACGGGGACGAGGAGCGGGATGATGTCCCCCATGGTCCCGATGGCCTCACCGGGCACGACCCGCGGCGTGCGATCCGCCGCGGGCGGGGGGAGCAACCGCTGCTGCCCGCGACCCCCCGGTCCCGGCCGGGGCTCCCCGAGCCAGCTCCGCGGCCGGCGGCGATGTGCCGCAGGAGCGGCGAGCGCCCGCCGCTTCCCACAGCCTTCCAAAAGTTCCCCCGTCAATGTCCCCGAGTTGCCGCTCGCTCGGTGCCTGAACTTGGATTTGGGTACGGGGGCTCGGGGTCCCGCAGCCGCGGGGTGGGCGATCACGGAACTTCCAACTCTGTTGTGCTCAGAGAAGTTCCTTATCCAAGAGGGTGACGGTTCCGAGCGGGTCTCGGTGTTTCGTCTCGCTTATTGCACAGTCACCAGACCGCTCTCATTTTCCTGCGAGATGTTTGAATTGAATATTTTCTAAGTATAGCCCAAGTCCGCCTTCTGTGTGGCTCAGGTGCGGGAACGGCGGTATGCTGCTCTGACTCAGGTTTTCTTACCGCTGTAGAAAACCCTGCTCACCAGAAAATTGTCTGTCGGCTTGTTGTAGCTCTTCAGATTCCGAACTGCGTGGTCTCATGAATGAGGTGCCCTGGGTGGTGTTGTACGCAGTCTGCGAGGGTTTAGTTAGATTTCAGTAGAAATGTAACTCTGTAAAGCCTTGAATTCTCACTGTTAGACATCCAGCTCCTCTCCATCACGTACACACTACCTACTAAATTGTTTACTAACTGCTGACAACTCGTTTGGGTGAGTGCGGATGCCTCTGCACAGTCGGACTGGGGTATAGATTTCTGCTTCAGTCGAACTACCAAACCTCTCCCGTCCCTTTCCCACGTAGCTATCAAAATTACATAGGTGATTCATGCTGCGAAAATGAGAAATAACTACCTATCAACGAGAAAAGTATTGCTGCAGCATCACAAACTTGCATGTTTAAAACCCTGCATCACAAGGTGCAGGGATATTGCAAGGAAATGAGGATCGTATTCCATAGAACGGCACTTGAACAGCCAGAGAGGAAAGGTTCTTAGGGAATCTTTTCAGTTTTATGAAGGATACATATGCTTTTGCTTTGGTTCAGGAAGATTCGTGGTCGCGGTAGTGCCTGTTTGATGGAAAATATTTCAAGAACTTTCCATGGTATTCACAGAATGGTCAGATAAGATTTCAGCAGCTGAAGCTTGCATCTGATCTTATGAATAAAAAGCAAACTTCCAAACATTTTGTGGAATTGTTCTGGAAACTGATTTGTCGCTCTGTATTCCTTTATAGTGGTAAGCAAGTGACAATTATGCCTGAATATTAATTTTTGGTGTTTAAATTTTACTTAATTTTACCTTTGGGTTTTTTTTTTCATAGTTACTTTGCTCTGATTTAGTGTTTCACTGAAAAAGAAAAAAAAAAGTGCTGTCAGGTTATATTAAAATCAATCCCATCTTAAAAGGCAGCATCCTTGTAAATCATACCAGCCCCAAAAGTGGGATAAATCAAATTTACTTAGAATCAACTAACTCATCATATCATAATGTCATGTCTTATCAAAACTGAGCACTACACAATTAGGACTTAAAAGGCATTTTGTTTAAAAAAAATGTCAAGTGGTCTCAACCTAAAAGGGATTCAGGATGAGGCATCCAGAAAAGGAATTACATTTGCACATCAGATAAACTTTATGATACGGTGCAAAAATTATTGACCGTACCAAGCTGATTTTCCTTTACAGGAGGAAATTCTGAGTCACTGGAGCATGCTAAGCTTAATGTATGTGAGAGGCACTGAAATTTGGAATGCACTGAGGCTCGCCATAGGTAATAAGAGAATTGGGAAAATGTCATGGGTTGTGTTAATAGCAGTGTTGTGGTAGCCATGGTAATATAAAATATTAGTGAGGTGCTGTAGGGAGAGGTAACACTTTCTGTTACACCAGTGGGCAACATCAGGAGGGAAAAAGGAGGTGGGGGGAAAACCCCACCAAAGTTTGAATTATCTAAACTCTTTTTTTTGGGTTTGAAATACAGTTAAATTCTTCCAGTCTTATCAGGTCTGTCCTCAGCCAGGTTACAGCTCCTTTAATTTCATGTATATAAAAAAATTGTAAAGAGAAAATTATATGGAGAGAGGGAGCTGGAAATGAGATGAAAAAGGGAAGTGAGCAGAAGGGAATCCAGCCAGGAGAGTGTGGTAGGATAAGGGATAAGTCCTGCTGCAGCTGAGGTTGTGCCACTGAAGCCACGAAGAGGTGATTTCCTTTCCTTCTGCTTTAGTCAGTTCTTCCCGAGGAAACTGATGGACCCAAATTCCTTGCAAGCCTTGCAACTCCTTCGCAGTATAGCTGCAACAAATTAATTTCAGGAGACTGAGAAAAACCTTGCAAACAGTTTAGGAAGCTGGGAAGACAACATTTGTTACCTGCTCTCCCTGCAGACGCTCAGGGGAACTTCACAGGTCCCATCGGTGCTCTGTGGTTCTGGTGGGCGTTTCCTTCCCACAGTTCTTCCCAGCCTTGGAGCTTCACCCTGCTCCCTGCCTGGGCTCCTACACCCTTTTTTGTCATCCTTGGTTTTTGTGTCTGCTGCTGTGAACATTGTTACATGGATCCTCTGCACTAATTGGAGTGATTACCTAGAGGTGATCCAAATTGCAGTGATGCCCTGGATAATGGGAGCTTGACTGGATAATCCCGGTGTTGTCAGTGAGATGTATATCCACACCAGTATTAATGAGTTGCATTGCTCGTTATTAATCGACTTGCTGTCTGTGCCGAGGCTTGTTTGTGTTGGGTTTTGGTGGCACGTCACTGCTGTCAGCAGCACTGAGCCACTGTCTTCTTCCCACTCTTCATGTGTGGTTTTAGCGTTTTGGAGCTCTCAGGCAGGTGCTGGAGTGGTGAAACAGCTTCTCAGCAAACTCTTGCAGACAAGAGATGCTCCTGCAAAGGGAGACTTTATGTGGGATGCGAAAATATTGTCACATAACTTAAAACACAAGTTCTGAGTGGTGACATATTGCGCGTGGCTTTTTTTTTTTTTTTTAACTTTTTAAGTAGGAACAACAAATCTTCATGAATTTTACTCCTCTCTGGAGGCACAAAAACACTTCCAAAACTTCTGTCTTCATCCCACTTAGCAGGGAATTTATTGTTTTTGCAGTGTCCTTTGACCATATTTAAGTGAAAGCTGGAAGCAAATTACTTTGAAATGGAATTTTCAGGCTTAAGGTTAGGCTGGTGGGAGTTTGGATTACTCACCCCTGTAGCAGAAACACAAACCAGGTGAGATAAATTGGTCTCCTTGGGACAACTGCTGATGGCCTTCATTCGCTGGTAAGGTGCCGCAGCAGGTGACACTGACTGCACTGGGAGGCTTTACAATACAGCTCTGTTGTTATTAGCAGCTTAATGCTGGAAACTGGGTGTACCAGCACCAGTACTGCTGTACTTCACCAGACTGAGCTCCAGCTTGGCCATCTGTTGGAAAGTGTTCTTGATAAAACCTAAAAAAGCTGTTTCTGTGCTGTACTACAGAGGTTTATGTTCCCATAGTCGACTTCATTATGTTTTGAATGTAGGTTAATAAATATTAGTATCTTACATGCAAAAGAGATGCTTCCAAGGTCACAGTGACTTTGCTGTTTATTTATTTACCCCAAAAAAACTATTAAGAACATGCCTATCATTAGAGACACAAAATTACACAGGAGGGTAAAAGTATATCAAGGAGTTTGGGACAGTACTTGGCAGGATGTGCTGTAAGGGTTAATGAGAGTCAGAAACTGTGGGAGACCTCCACGAGTGCAGTTTCAGTGGCTGGTTGGTTTTGGAGGCACTCAATGATGTCTGCCTGCCCTCAGCTGAGTATGGGACTGCACACACAAACCTCTGGCACTCGTGGAGCCTGAGCAGGCTCTGTGTGTGGGTTTCTGTGAACTGACGTGCACGTTCTCTCTTACCTGGGTTGCTCTTTTAAGGTCAGTGGTTTCCGAGAGCTGTAGTTTAGTAAAAAGAAAGTGGTAAGAAACACGCAAACTATTTAAAGGGTAAGCTGCATTTCAAAGTTCAAAACTAGGTGTTTGATATGAAAAGACTATGTGTAAACTTGTTCTGCAGCAAGCCTTTTGCTAATTTATCACAGCAGTTCTGCTGGAGCTGTGGCAAGTTGAAGGAGCTGTCCTCCAAAGGCTTGGAGAGAGGCTCTCACTTCACACCGTGCTTCCTTTGAAGAGCTACGTGACGGCTGCTATGTAAATCTGAGCATATGCCATACCTTTGAGGTTCATATGGACCCCAATCTTTCTGCATTTAAAGTGGCAAAACTCACATTGACTTCAGTTGGAATGTTGGCAGCGAGAGTTCCTCCAGCACCTTCTTGAAGGTCCTTTACTGGTTATTTGCAGTTGAAGAAATTGGGTTTTTCCATTTCGCATTGGCTCTAAGGGCTTACGTAATTGTAACTTGTGGATTTAGAATTATGGCTTTCTCTAGAAAGGCTGGCAATTTAGATAATAGAACATTGGTTTTGTTACAGTAGCATATTTGGAATCCCAGCGTGTTGTTGCTTTTTTCCTAGTTTTTAGGTATTAATCTGTAGCTTAATAGCCTTGTTCTTCAAATGCAATTAAAAAAAAATTTGCTTAGAGAACTCATTTTAATTGCACTTCCTCACAACATTCTTAATGATGAACACTGAAGATGAAAATAGCAGAACTTGGCTACTTTTATGCGAGTCATACAGACTATTGAGTCTGTATTTAATGTCAGTTTGGGCTAAGTGTAGACATTGCAGAACTAGGTCTTAAATTTGTAAGTGCAATTAGGAACTAATTGGGTTTTTTTAAAAATATAATTACTCAAATAATGACTTTGCACCTTCTGTCCAACCCACTAGTTTGTTTTTTAGTTGAACAAGTTGAATTTTTTCCCCCTTAAATTATTTCTATCGAAGAGATGAAAATATTTGTAAACTTATCCCAGCTAGCTAGCCAGTTGTTGACCATAATGGGACAAATTCTCAAGATGTACCAAAACATAGTGCTGTAAAGTGATACAAATCTTCATTTTTAAGCAGTTGGTAAAGTCAAATAACCAGGACTTGTTGCTGTAGAATCAGATGCCCAGCCCAGCTGAGGTCCTGCTGACAGGTTTCTTTTGGTGAGGATGCACCGGAGCCTCTGCAGGAGGGAAGGGCTTTTTCCCGTGGGTGCCGGGCTGTGTGAGAGCAGGATTGGACCTCAGTAATGGAATTCCAATAAAACTCAGTCAGTGCCTTTTAATTAGATTTAATGGGAACTGGGAAAGATCATTAGAGATAAACACATGCTTTTGCCAGTAATACATTCACTATGTTATTAATCTGATTTAATTTGCAAGATCCACATAGCAGGAGTAAGATTTTTCTCTGTACCTGGAAAGTGTTATATGAGCCTATTATGTTTTGTTGTTATATATGTCATTGCTTCCCGAGCAGTATGTAAATACAGAATTGAGGTTGGGCTCCATGTGTGGTGGTTATGAACCCTGCCAGTCTGAGGGTAGGGCTGGATGCTGGAGAGAAGGCTGTTTGTCTCTTTAGAAACCGCATTTTTATTGACCATTCTGCCATAAATTGCAATGGTGTATTAATAACAAAACCCTGCAATATGCAGAGTGTGCTGCTAAGTAATAGGGCTTTTTAAAGATGATGTAATGCCAGTCTGGAAGTGAGGTATGCCTGGAGATTTTTATTTCCATGCAGTTAGAAATACAGCCTAATTCTGTGAGGCGGAAAAACAGATTACAGCATTACGAGTTCTAGATATGGTACGTTGCATCCTGAAATGCGCTTCCCAACCCGCCCGATGCTCCTAAACACCTCTCCTGCTGCTTCCTGCTGAGCGATGAGGCCTTCCAGAGGAGCCAGGCAGCTGAAACTCAGCTTCGCTTCAGAAACGAGGATGTACCTGTTTCCTTTTCTTGGGATTATCCATGTATTTTGGGCTATCTATTGCCTGATTGTCTGTAGGACATCCCGTGGTAACTTTTGGGCATGGCACTCTTGAATGACTTACACTTCAAGTGCAGTAGAGTAAGTGCTAGAAGCTAAAATCTAAGCTTTCAGAATAATATCTGTACTCACAGTTTTCACTGCTGCAGAGCTCTGTTTTAACAGCAGTTCATAAGATTCACTCTTGTTTTTCCTTGAATGAGCAGAGAGAATGAAAAGGTGCAGTTGTGGTTTTTGCAGTGGTATTTTGGGGTTGGGATGGACCGTGTGCAAGACAAATGCTGATGCAATGCTCTGCAAATGCAGTGTTTTTATGTGAGGTGCTCTGTCTAGAAGATTCTTCTGTGAACTCACAGACATGCTCCCTCAAAAATTCCCATGTGGCTTTCCTATAAGGCTTTATTATTGTAATTAACCTACCTGGAAACTAACAAAAATATCTTGTCGGTGATATTTTTTCAAATACAATTTTGATGTTGTCAAATAGTTTGGGCTGCTGCTTATAATGTTCTCAGAGGTTGTGATGTGGTGCAGAACACTTGGGTCTCCACCTCCCGTAACATGCAGGAAAGTATTTTTCCTCAAGCAAAGTTCTTCTGAGTAATTCTAAGGTACTGGAAGTACCTAAAACCACAATTGCTGATACATCCCTCTTCACTGTATTTGTTTTTGGAGAAATGCTGTAGCATTGTGTGGTCATAAAAATGCAAGTTTGAAAAAGTTACACTAACGCACGAAGATCATAAAAAATCACAGCAATTTTCTACGATTATAGGTAGATTTCCACAAAACACCTGCCTCTTTTTGCTTGCAAATCCTGTGAAGATAAAAGAGGAGAGAGCAAGGTAAGTTCATTGCTGGTTGGATGCTCTTTTGCATATGCAAACACACTGATTTACCCAAAGTATATTGGTATTTGTGTAAAGCTGTGTGCTTATGAAATCAAAGTGTGTCATTTGCCAGTGAGGCTTTTTCTTCTCTGGAGCAAAACAATTTCTATGTTTTGTAAACAAATAGATTTCAGACCTTCACCAAGACCACTGAAGTCAATGGATTCTTTGTTTTGTCTTTGATGCAACAGAATCAGGTTGCATGTAAGTGTAAAGGAACTTTGGACCATTTCATTAAAATTTAACTGGAAATTCTTAATTAGAGGACCTCTAATTAAATTATATTGTCTGTATTGTCCTATGACTTTTATACAAGAAATACCTATTTCTCGCAATATTTCTATTCCAATATTTGGTTCAGCTTTGTCTGGGTTTCTTCAATTGAACCCATGTTTATATTTCTCTTACCTAATTTTAAATTATGTGCATCAAATGCGTGTTTACTTCTCATTTCTGAGTTTGCAGTAATCCTCTAGAAGAGGACTTATGCAATAAGTTATTTTTAATGAAGTTAAATTGATAATTTCTCATGTAAAAAGATGGATTTTTTGCAAGGAGACTGCCTTTCTATGAGGTCAGAAAACCAGAGAAAGGTCCAGACAGCTCAATATGCCAAGATGTGTATGATCTGCTACTTGGAAGTCATTAGGTTGGTTAAACCTGGTTTTTTTTTTTGTAATGCAGAAGAATCTGCTGGTCTTCTACATGAAGCACTACAGTTTTCTTCATGAAAAATGTATATTGGTTTTGGAGATGTGGAAGGATTATAGAGGTGGTACCTTCTCGTTTAGGACATCAGTTCCCTATGGATCTTTGCAGATTTATCTGAGGATGAGCACACTTGACTTTCTTTTGGAACCAATCCTAAAGCAGCTGTTTTTCCAGCAGTATTTAGTAAAGTATAACAAGGGGTAGGTCAAGCCTGTGTGTTCTCCAGTGCTGATAGTCATATGTCTCCTGGAGGGAAACTGGCCTGACTTCCAAATTCACCTGAAACACTTGGTTTAAAATAGGTTTATTTTGTGTAACTATTGAAGTTGGTTTTTCTGAGGGATGTTTGCAGGCAGTGGGAGTTAAGGAGTGCAAGGAGTGGAGGAAGGCTGCAAAATGGAATTTGTTCCCCTTGGGCCCACGTCCTAAGCCAAGTATTTTTATTTTTATATTTAGATTACAGAAAGAATGGTGAGCAGCAAATGGTTTCTTCATAGTGGTATCTTAAAGTAAAGAGTCTTAGGCAGAACTCATGAGGCTGCCACATTAAATCCTGTGCAAGGGAGATGAAGCAGGTTGAGATTATAGAAGTGTGAAAACTTAAACGCTGTCCCAGCCTACAGCTTGTTGGGTTGAATTGCTGGTATGCCTTTGGTAGAAACAAAGCTGTTCTGTGTTGGAGCAAAAGGTGTTTTGCAGGCAGGGTTTTGGAGGCTCACCTGAGCAGGTGATGCTGTAGGGCTGCTGCAAACCACTTCTGTGAGAATATATCACGTATATATACGTATATAAAGCCGTGGCTATAGAGGGACAGCCATGAAGGGTGCTGTGCTAAGTACAGCAAAGCCAGGAGTACCAGGGCTTTTTTCAGCAGACAGAATCTCATGCCCTGACCCAAGTGGCCCATTATCACATTTCTTCAAATTGGAGCAAGCTACTCAGGTCAGTGTGTGTGTACAGACCCATCTGAATGAATTCCTCAGCTTGCACTTGCTGTGTTACATTTCTTTCTCTGGGTTTCCAGTGGCTGTGAGTTGAACAGAGTTGACAGTACACAATATTACCTATTTACTCTGTAGATTATACTCCTTTGGAGAATTGGTGTCAGCTAATCTGCTACTTCTCCATTTTCTGAGACCTGTGAACTGCATCGCCAGTAGTATTGTAGGAGAGTGTCAGATCTAAATTTCTATAATTTTCTTATTTACCTCAGGTTTCTGGGCCTGTGTGTCCAGGTCTCCAGCCTTTGACACTTATTTTGTCCTGCGAATAGTTTGCTTTCTGTGCAGAAATTCTCTCTGTCAGTATCCAATTTTGGCCACTCTTAGGGCGGTAAGAAGTTTGAAGCAGATGGTTGTCAACAGATGATGACAAAATTCTGAAATACGGCTCTGATACAAACTGTGAGGCTGAGTATTTAAAGCACATTCAAGTGTATAAAGCCTGCTTGTGTTCCTAATGCTATTGCTACCTTTGCTGTGGAATATTCTCAGAACAATTCGTAAGTTCCATACTTTTTTCTGAAAACAGCATAACTCCCCACACCAATTAGTGGTGTTCAGTAATGAGTATATGAACCATGTTATGATTCTATGTCAGTTAGAATTGTTAAATGCTCCTTGATGAAACAACGCTGATTTACATTAATTGGTGGCCTGTCTTCCCACGGTGGCATCACACTGTGTCAGAAGTGCCTCACAAAAAGTTGTAACATAACTAAACTCTCAGTGATTGCTCGTGAGTGCCATTCTGCTGCTGACTGCTGCTCTGAAGACTTACCAGCAAAAGACTTCAGAATTCAGGAGAATTTAATAAGTGGCTGTGAGCCTTAGGAGCGTAACTAAAAGCATTTGCATAAAATGAGTGCTGAGAGCTGGTAGGTGTGGCACAACTCGGATCTTGCCACTGCATCCCCTTTGCTAATCCAGCAGCTCAAAGTAATTTAAGTGCATTAAAGGCTGTTTACGTGTCTATGAAAAGCATGATGCAAATATGCAAATTCAAGAGCGCGTCTTCCACAAGTTTATATATCTTAATGAAAAATGTCAGTGCATAATATATCAACAGTCTGCTTCGCCCCACAGTAGCCAGTTTTTTCTAAAGATAGCACAACATGTCCTTGGTGTGGTACTAGGCGTAAATTAACACAGCAGAGTGCTTGTTCTGGAAGTCAGCTGATAACTCTTCTGCTGATTTTTGGGGAGGAAAGACCTGTCTGCTCTAGGTGGTCATCTTGAACTGGTTACCACCACCTGGTTGTGCCTGCACACAAATAATTTCCCCTCACTAGTATTAAAAAAGCTCTTTGTTTCATTCCATTTGCTATCCTGTTTTATGTTGAGTGGAAAAGTTGCCCCATCTGAGTGGAAATCTTGGACTGTATTTCATGGGACACCTGAGAAGCATAAAGGTGGCCATGGGCTTTGTGTTCGTGGGCGAGCAGTGGTGACTCCTACTGATCTGCATCTGATTTCACATTGTGAATTCTGGTTTCACCTCGAGTAGTTTCACCTCTCTCTTTTTACTTTTTTCTTTTCCTATCAAATTTACAAAATTTCATGCCTGGGAAATTCCCGTACAGCTTCAGGAGCCCAGGTGCTGCAGAGGTCATCAGGGTGTCACAGCTGTTGATGGTACAGGTGCCTGTTGAATGCTGCTTTCATTTGGGGTTTGCAGCCCCAGGGAAACAAACAAACTAGAAGTGAATGGCGGAGGGTTACTTGTTAAATTACAGCATTGTTTTATTTGATGGGAAGCAAAAAAGGCCATGTCCAGTACCAAAAAACCCTAACAGTCTCCACAGTGCTTCTGAACGAAAAAGAGTTTGTGTTCCTGAATACATGAAGAGTTAAGAAGCAACATTTGGTATGTGCAAGTATTGTCTTTGATAAGCCATGGGGAAATCAACATCTCTTCTTTCTTTCCCGAAAATACAGGAGGCTTCTTGAAGCACTTGCTTTTGGGAATGAGTGTATTAGTGAAGAGTTCATGGATGATCCGGATCTAATTTTTATAGAAATGAATGGTAACTCACTGTGGGACTTCAACTCTGCACGGCTGTATTTTACATTCAACTGCCTTATTCTAGACTTAAAGAATTCTTTTTTTTTTTTTCCCCTGTTGATAAATAACTGAAGGTTAAAAGTAACTCATCCCAGTAGAAATCACTGCCTCTGTAAAGAGGAATAAAAAAAAAGAAGTCAGCAGTAGTGCAGTAATGTTTCAATAACACCAAGTAATCCCCCCATACTTCAGTAATAAAGTTGCATGGGCTGCAGTCAGCTTTCCTGTCAGCACCTTCCTATTGACACCTTTCTGTCAGAAAAGATGAAGTGAAGAGAAAAACCTAACTCTGTTTTCTCTTATGCTAAATGTATTCTGCAAAGCTTTGGTGAAATACAAAGCGTGTGGACTTTGCAGATAGTGTTTGCATTTGGGACTTGTGGGAAAATTTATGTGAACTTTGTGCTTTGGGAATGGTTGCCCTTTAAAGCAATTGGTTATATTTAACGTAAGTACATACCTCAAAACTGTATTTGGTAAAGTGCTCTGTTCTTTAGAGCTCTTTTGTTTTTAGGGGCAGGAGTGTGAATTATTGGTATAAACTGAGTTTTTACAATATTACTAGCTTGGGTCCGTAGACTTGCCATTTTTTTTCCGCCCTTAGAAATCTGTTGGTGTTTAAAACCAACAGACAAACCCAAAACCCTGGCAAAGTAAGCCAGAGTACTTAGCAGTTGTGGGCTGAAACCGTCTAATACCATAGTCCGAAAGCTCATTAATATTGATTTTCTTAATTCTCCCAATAACCTGAACATTTGTTCTAATTACAAGAGGAATAAAAAGCAGACTAACAGGTTCTTAGATGTCAAAGTCTGTTGGACCACAAAGCATCCAAAAGGATATCCTTCAGAAGGAGTAAGTGGGAGGAATGAGTATGAATCTTGTTAGCCAGTAACAACATGCATACCCATACTCGGGGGAGAAACACCTCTCAAAACATCTCCTTCCTGCTGGACCTCTGGGGCTCATAACACTTGCCAAGGTCTCACCTTCTGCCTCCCCTTGCAGCCTTTTCTACAGAAGGGGCTGGGGAAAGTTTTGGAAAAACGGGAAAATTATGTTTATTTTGAAAGGAAAATACCTGAGCAGTTGGGACTAGGTAAAGCACCCCAGGAAGGATTTGGGTTGGGCTCCTGCTTCTCCTGTGCTGGTGGTGGAGAAGGGTTGCTCATGGTGTGGTCTCCTGGTTCTTCGTGTGAATGATGCAGACACCAAGAATAGGATTAGTTCTTGGAGCAATTTTGAATGTGAGCTAAGTATTCTCCTTAAGAAAAAAATGTAAAAAGGAAGCATTTGTATTTTTCTGGGTAGTCTTAAGGATTGTAGAGTGGGGAAGAAAAATATCTCCTTTGTCCTTAGCAACCCTTTGATTGCCAGAAAATCTGATCTGAGAAATGCCTTCTGTGCTGGTGGTGCTGCTGATGCTGGACTGAGGGGTTGGGGATGGAGCTCTGACACTGGCCCATCTGGGCTGTACCCTGGCTCTTCTTTAAGGCATGGTGCCCCCTCCTCAGGCCTCATTCCCTGTCAGGGCCAGGTGACCACATTCAGTTTGTGTTGGCTTTGAACCCAACAAAGAGGAAAATGGGGAGGGGAAACCTGTGCAGAGCTTGGGCACGGCAATACAGCCCTCGAGGCTGAATTTGTTCTTGCCATGCTCTCATCAGGTGGGTGCTGATAAAGCTTGAGATCCCTCTTGAATTTCAGTGAAAACCTCTTTTGGAGAAGACTGGCTAGTAAGAGTCCAAGGAGGAGAAATGGTGTCCCAGGAAAGGCAAAGGTGTTGCTGAAGAAGGAAAATTGGAAGGATTTTCTTCCCTGAGTGCTGTGCTTTGTACAGAGGAAGAAAGGAAAGGCTTCATCAATCTCCCTCTTATTAAACTGGCACAGCTAATATATTTTGCTAAAATGTGTTCATCATGCTGTTTAAAACAGCCAGGTTAGAAATCTACTGACAATAAATGAAGATTTATTGGTTTTCATGTCATTGGGGCACCTAAGACAGGTTTGGAATACTAACTGGAATTTGTGAAAGGGAAAAAAAAAACCTGTTTCAGTGCCATTTAATTAACTATCTGGCCAATATTTCTCCCTTTTTATTGTAAAATCTGTAAGTTGCAACTGGCTGCAAACGTACTCATGTACAACTCTGCCAACAGTTAGCAAATAAACACATTAAAATACAGAATGTCTTGTACAGATCCATGTGTACCAGATAAACCATAACTTGATCTGCGGAGATGGCTTGTTTTAACAAACCAGCACACCAGAAGATAATAATTGTATTTTGTGTATTTCTTGGTAAGTGTAGCTGTGCAGGATAACTGAGATCAGTGCAAATATGAGCAGTATTTTTTCTTTAACTGAAGTCATACCAAGAGCCCAATGTAAATAACCTATTTTATGCAAGTCACAGGTACTTTTATTGCTTACTCTCTGTATTATGTTGTTATTCTAAGCAATAACACTGTAAGCTGTGATCCAAATACAGAACTGCAAGTCTTAAAATTTCTCCAAATGTTTGAATCAAGTTTGTGGATCAAGGCCCTACAAGATTTAATGAAGTAAAAAAAAATACATATATTTTTGGAGGGCTGATTTATGTAGGCATTCATATAATTTGTTCAAGCAATTTTAAGTGAGAGAGAGCACTATGGATCGTGAGTTTGGATACTTTCTGGGATCCACAGAAGTTAAAAGTGGGAGTTTGTGTGGTTTGCTGGTTGCTGTTCCTCTCCCAGCTTCCCACGGGAGGAGTGCTGCCCTTCAGGCTGCAGCTCCCTGACCTTTGAGGAGATTGTTCCTGCTGTTTGGGGAGCTGCAAGTATTAAGGGAAAATGGTGATTTTTGTCACTCAAGGTCAAAGCACTGACACCAAATGACTGGTTTGTGTTTTAGCTTAAAATGCTGCAGACAGCACATTATGGGCATGGGATATGTAAAGCTTACCTTTTCTGTGAGATCTACCAGAGGGAGAAATATCTGAGCCTGCCTCGTGACGCGTAAAATGCTGTGGCAAGCAACTGTTTTGAGGAAGATGGGGACCACGTTTGGAAGCATTTAAAAGAGCTAAAAGAAATCCAAAGCTATCGAATTAACTTTATTCTCTCTCTTGCAGCTGCTGGAGCTCTTGCAGTCCCTCTGGTCAGGCTTCTAGCGGGAGCTCTCAGGTTGAAAGGTTAACGACTCATTTACTAAGCAGTGCCATTTTCTTTCATTTTTCGTCTACCATTATCTCTACGCCTCTAAAAACTGAAAGGCCCTTCTGAAATGTATTGTACTGATGTGTTATTGCTGTCAATTAGTTATTAAATCATAGATCTTTAAAAGTGGAATCCAAATATGCATGAATTTATTTGGCTGCTGCATAGCCACTCCATTAGAGAAGTGACGAGTATGATATCCAGGCAGCTCTGGATATTGGCAGATGTTTCCTTCTAAGGATCATAATGTTCATTTGAATTATCATTTTTGGGGGATTCTGGGGGGAAGATGGACACTGAAGGAAGAGCATTGAGGATGTGCAGTAGAGGAGCAGAGCAGATCCTACGGTGGGATTGTCTGTTGGGTGGGAGTTGCTGGAGTGAGAGCTCTGTGTGAGAGCTGGAGACAATTAGGGTGAGCAGTTCAGATGGTGATGGCATCTATGTAGGGGTAGTAAAAGATGAGAAAAGAAGAGCCACGTCCTGAGCCCTGGTTAGGCGGATGGTGGCAAGGAAAGAGGAATTGCCAATAACTTGTAAATCATAGACTTAAAGACTGAAAGAGTGATGGTCGTTTCAGGGAATGGAAGATGTTGAGGGCAAAAGCCAGATTTTTTCACAGCTGTTTGATATGGTATTCGTGTTCTTTTATGAATTCCTTAAATTAGCAGTTTCGCTTCTCTGCTGTCTACTGTACTTTGACTCTTAACTGAATTAAGTCGCATTATAAATGACATCTTTCCAACAGTTGGAATACAGGTTAGCACTCCCAAGAGGGGTGCTTTAATGAGGTTGTTGCTATGACAGCTCAGCTTCAGGCAGCACATGTGCCACTTCGAAATGCCCTCTCTCCCCTCAAACACTGCAGCAACTTCTGCGAGGGCATTTTAGAACTTCCCTTTCAGTGGAAGTTACGACCAGCACTTTGTGTTTCTATTCTCCCAATAATGCAGCTGAGATCTTGTGTTTATTTCTGCTTTTATTCCTGCAATGTTAATAGCTGTGCATGACTTGACAAGTTAAAGAAAAAAGGAGGTGTTGGTTTTTTGGCAATTTCAAAGGATGCTCTGAGGACGAGTCAAAACATTTACAGAAAGAACAGGTGTAAACACTGCAGTGTTTACAGTGGAAATGTATGGGGCCTGTGCTTCTGAAATTCACATAGAGAACTTCACAATGGATGGAAATTGTTTATTACATACTCAGACACCTGCTAGGAATGCAAACATTCCTGCTGGGAAACAGCCTTGTAAGTGGGTGCAAGGATTTGCCTCTGCACAGGAGCTGGCCGTGGTCTGTGGCCAGGCTGTGTGCAATGGCTCTCAATACCTCAAAGATGTTAAATCATGCAGTTGTATTTTTCAGAAAGACTCTGAGGTTTTATTTGCTTTGCCACTGCTGTCTGCTAGAATCATGACGCTCACAGGGAAGGTGAGAAAGTCTTTCCTCTCAGAAACCAATTCACCCCATCCCTACCTTTCTGCACTGGCTCTGCTCTTGTCCAGTGCCAACTTTTGCTCAGTTAAATGTGGGTAAGGTAGTTCCAAGCCCAAGGCTTTTAACCTCAGTGTGGTCCAGACAAAGACTGACACTAGTATGTAAAAAAAACCCAAAAAAACCAGAAGTCCTAACCACAGTTTAGTAAAGTTATTCCATGAAAATGTTGGAACAGCCTTTAGGGGAAGGATGGTGTCAGAGAAAGCACTCTGTATTCTGAGTGTTGCTCTGTTGTTGCTTGCCCATGAAATGACAAAATGTCATGTTTAAACTCAAATGAGCAGCTCTAAAATGCATTTCTGCTGCCTCAGTGTTTTCTAGTTGCTTTGTTGACACAAGAGACTTTATTGTTGAGTCTCCTCTTACTTCCAAGCTCTGAATTTGAGTTTTTGGATGTGTGACTTTGACATACGGAAAGAAGTCTTAGTCAAATCTGACATGACCTATATAAATATTGCCTTAAACATTGGCCTGGATGAAAAGTCTTTTTCCTTTTCCAAAGGTATTCAGTTTTCTTGTTTGCTTAGCTGTGAATTGTTGCGGTTGCTTCTCATGAAACATGTGTCTCTACCCACCAGTGGGTGCTCTGCCACCTGTTGGAATCAACTTCTTTATCACTACTCATGTCAGTGAAGATAAACCCAGGGAGATGTTCAGCAACTACATAATCAGAAAGCTTTGCCATTTTGAAGTTATTTGCTTTAAAAGACTTTTTTTGTTTTGTTTGATACTGCTTTAGAAACAGTGCACTAAAAAGATCTGTATTTTTTTTTTCTGTTTTATTGAAAGCTAAAGCCTTGAGTAAAAAGGCTGGCTTTATAAATCAATGCTTCATTGTATGTGTTATGCTATTTACTACTCATCCAAGTATAGTAAATTTTTACAAATGCAAAATCATTCAGCTGTATCCAGATTGGTTCAAAAGATGCTGATGAGAACAGTTTGGTTTTTTGCAGGTTCTGATAATACTATTTGTCATAAGCATGCTTGTCTCAGTTCCTTTCTATGACCAAGATGAAAGTGCAATTTATCTGTAATTTTAACGACCAGTAAATAGGTCCAAATATTCCACACAATATGCTCTTTTTCCTATTCTCTATTTGACTTGCTTGACCATTAGTGCCACTTATCCTCTGAGCATAATTTTGTCCTCTTTGGTAAGAAGGTGAGATGGAGATTAGGAGGTTTTACCCTCGCAGAAAAACCCAGCAGAAAAAGCAAACCCAGCACCCAGGGTGCCTCGACAAAAGGAGACCAGATGCAGAGTGAAAGGCACATGGTGCAGATTCTGGCTTCTCCCTGCAAAGATTGCTGCAAGAACAGAAAGCACGCTGTGATTTATTCTCGTGGCAAAAAACCGCAAATGGAACAAGGAGTACAGAAATCTCAATATGTTGTTGCTAATACAATTTACATTTAGAACAGTGTGTCCTCCTTCACCACCATGCTCTTTTTAAACGTAGCTAAGTTCAACTCGTCTATAGCTTGAACTGCAGTCAGAACTTCCACTAAATGAACATCTAAAACTTAATGGTAATTATACAGCTTCAAAAAAAAAATTCCCCATGTATATATTCCCCATTATATTTGTTCAGTAGTTATCTCCATGTATAATAATACCAAATTATTATGCTGTCTCTCAAAGACATAAATCGTATCATTTCTACACAGACCAGAAAATGACTTGCACTTAATGACATGTTTATCTGTGTATATATGGTGAATTTTAAATTGAACAGTTCCAGACATAATTTTCCTGATATTTGTTAATCCATCTTTAATTAAAATGTTAATTGCTAATCCAGATACCACACAGAGAAAAATCAGCCTACAGTAAACTGTGCCTTATTTGCACAAGGACAAAACCTGTGCAATTACATGTCAGTCTGCTCCTCTGAGTTGCAGTGTTGTCACTTTTCATCTGTATAACCAACTAAAAACATATTGCTGAGTTATTGTACTCATTGTTTACCCCCACATATGGCTGGGGGGGAGTCCAGGAGGGTGTGGAGTTAATTTAGTGCTAGTTAAAAATTCCCAAAGTAGGGCCTGAAGTACTCTTTGTTGGAACTTTTTTGCCCAGAATGGCTTCTGCCAGTGCTGCTGCAGCTGAAGTTGCCTCTGACAGTTCCTGGGATAGAAAACACTGCTGAAATCATGTCCTGCGTAGCCCAGAACAAAACTCCCTCTGTGTCTGAGCTCTGTATTCCAGAAGTCAGGCCCAGTCCATCTTGTTTTCCAGCCAAGGGTTAGAGAAGGTAAAGTTAGTTAGATGGAAATTGTGCTTGTCATGGAAAAGAAGTGCATTAAGGTTAACTTGCTTTGGAGGGCTGGGGTGAGGAAGACTCACTCCTGCTTTTCCTCACTAAGATCCAGTCTGTGTGCAGGTCAGTTTACTGATATTTTTATTTGTAATACTCCATACAGAGAGTTCCAGCATTTCACACTTGACAAGAAATAATCCTGTGATTGCCTGTGCAAAGTTGCACATGTAGCTGCAACCAGCAAGTCTTGTGTTTGTGTATATGAATCAAAATACCTTGTTACCAGAAGGTAATTACAATCTCAGTGGCTGAAAAAATTGTTAGTCTTGTAAAAACTAGGGAATACAAGTTGTTCAGATTTTTTGCCTTGTATATATATTTTTCATCTGTCATTAATGACATTGTTAGAGACAATCCAATTTAAACACGTTTCATGTGACTTTTACAGAGCTGTTGTGTCCAAATTGCAAACTCTTTAAATCACACAAGAATTTTCAGGCAAAGCCATATATTAAATGAGGAAAATAAAGACTTGCCTATAGAGTGCCATCTGTTGATTTTTATTTAATTAGAAACTAATTTTCATAAGTCTGTCTCGCTTATACAAAGTGTATACTAATAGTTAGGCTTTTAAAAATACTGTTTTTTAAAGTCTGAGAGGAAAAACATTTTGCCAAATAAGTCTAGAATATTAACTATCGCTAAATAGTATTTCACAAAAATCACATGTCTTGATTCCAGAAGCCTTAACAATCTGTTCCTATTTGGGGTTTGTCTGCATACTATTGGAAAGGCTTGAGCTTTTGGGTTTCGGATGTGCTTTCTTCATATTTTTTAACCTGTTCATTTTTTCATCAAAGGAGGTCACCTCTTCACCTTTCTTTTAATCTTTCCTCCCTTTCATTCCCCTTATTCCAGTGTTCTTTCCAGCTTGTGAAAGTCACTTAATCTCTGTTTGAAACTGTACCTGATTTGCTCCAGCAGCACGGCTTCTCTTAGTGAGTTCATCCACGTGGATAAAGAGGAGGATGCCTTTGACATTTCTGCTGTACCAGGAGGATGCAGCCGCTCCTTGTCCAAGAGCTACAAAAGAGAGGTTATTTTAGGAATGCTATGGATTTGTGTGTATCATTCTGGCTTGGTTTGCAGTCACTCTGTCTTTGAGACGTGTTGGAATATCTGCTATCAGTGCATGAATAATGCTGCTATTTATAACTTGTTTTCAGGCAAGAGAGGCCTCTCCTGGCCCTGGCCACCAGGAGAGGCAGTCTGCCTGTGTGGAAATTGCATTTGTTTCGGTTCCTTGCTAAAAAAGGTCCAAGCTCCACCACTCCTCAAGGTGAGGTGGTGTTTGTGAGCGGTTCCTTGGCCAGGCAGAGCCCTCTTCAGAGCAGCCTGTGCCCAGGTGAGCCCAAGGCCAGGCTCCTGGGGGAAGCTCTCGTCTTTCCCATGCCAAGTCCTTAAACCATCTTTAGTTACAAACCTGAAAACAAACACGGTGAAAACATGCCATGCTTCCACCTGGCATCCTTATTCCTTCAACCTGCTTGGAAATGGATTTTCTTCCCCATGGTCTCCTTATGTCTGGTCTGCTGAGCACAGGCAGGTTGCTGGGGCTCTAGAGCTGGCTCGCTTGTGCCTCACTTGTATTACTTCCTTTTATTCTTAGCTAGACAGAGCAGATTAAGAATTGCTTCCTCTTCCCCTTGCATGGTAAGCCAGGACTAACAAAAACTAAAGACAAATCTGCTACTACAGCTCCTGCCTATGAGGGAATGCGGTGAGGGAGAAGGTTCAGGACTGGCAGCTAATAGACACTTAAAACTCATCTTCTCAAGATACTCCCAAAGTCATTATTCCATGAATAATCTTATAAATGAGGGGGTTGCTTAACAATTGCATTCTCAAGTATAATATATTTTTCACTTGTCTTTGCAAGCTGATTTTTCTTGATCCTGCAAAATTGAATTCCCTCCTAAGTGGAGTATCAGTTACCAAAAGAGTATGAGATGTATATTGGGTGTATGTTGAGTCAGGGGTTACCTGGTGTAGGAAACACGATGCTTTCAGGAAGAGAGCATGCAGATAAATAAAAATTTGTCTTCAGATGAGATCAAGACACCCACTCTGTGAACGTGAGGAACTGCCTGACTTCAAATGCCACCTCTTACCTGGTGACGAAGGGGGGTCCAAAGGTGAACAGACTGGAAAACTGTCTGAGTAGGTGTTTAAAAAAAGAAAAAAGGCAGGTTTCTCTTAGCATGATAACAGGGAAGAGTGGGAAGTCTGACTGAACTTTTAGTGGGTAAAGTGGCCAGAAGAGTCCTTAAATCTTGAATCAAAAAAATATTAGGGTAAGATAGGTAGTTCTAGGGTAAAAAGGATGAATGAAAGGTGGGACATGACCCTAATTTCTTAAGAGTATTTTCTTTTTCCTTCTTTTTTCTACATTAGCATCTTCGCTCTGGCTCTGTAAAGCTCCTGCATTTATCCTGAAATAACCATCCCTGGAGCTTCAGCCTTTTTACTAAAATACATTTTGAAAAAAGCTCTAAGTGGAAGTTTAACAACCCCTCTCCACCAATAAAGAAGGTTCAATAAAATCATAACTGTATATTCCTTGGCCAAAATCCATGTATCTGATTCTGCACAGATGCAGAGCAAAACCTGCTGGAAGACAAGGAGGGCATCCACCAGATGAACTTTGTGCTTATTTTCTTGTTTTCTTTTACCTCTTCATGCCCCTTTTTTCTCTGCCCTTTTTATGCTTTTGGTGCAGCAGAAGTTTCTGAGATGGTCTCAGAAACTCTCAGGTGTGTCTGTGTGAGCCTTATCTTCACATCTTCTTGACATGTTTAAAGCAGCTTTGAAAAGGATCCCTTTCTAACACAGCACCCATGATTTTATGATGGAAAACTCTGTCTTAACAAACCCCCATTCCTTATTTGCTGTTTTCAGTTGCTCCTGGACCAGCCTGCCTTCAGACTGGGTTGATGAACCTCTTCCATCCCATGCTGTTCTCTTTGTGGTTAGCTGTTTATTTCCCACTATACTCTTTAAAATCTTAATAGCTTTGTCTTTAGTGTGCTATGCTTGGCATCAGCAATTTAGGGATTCCTTGCCAAGTAAGCACAACCTTTGTTTTGCTCAGGCAACACCTTAAAACTTAAAAACTGTGAATGCAGTAAATCATATGGGGTGAAAAAACAAGTCTTCCTTTAAAAATACATCTAATAACTGTGTTTGTATTTCTTCAGTGGTACAGCAATAACTTCTGAGTGCTTTGCCACTGTGGTGATTTCTAGTTCACTTTCAAAAATGCAGCTTATTGAAAGTGTCACTATTAATAGCCTCCTGGTGGTACAGTAAAGGATAATTCAGTAGGATATCCCAGTTAAGCAGGGTACCGTGTTTACATTGGGTTCCTGCCCAGCAGCTGCTTATGCTGAAGTTCTGCACATAATTCAGGAATTAATCAAGGTGTAACCATGGGGACAATGCCAATGTGGTCATCATAATGTGACCTGTAAAGACAAATTCTATAATTCATTTGCAGTCTGGTGTGTTCATGAGTTCAATAAGCTACTGATTTCTTGACCACCTTAGCCATAGGGTAATGCTGTTGTTGCTGGTGCTTCCCAGAAGAGGTAAAGAAAATGTAAAAAAACCCAATATTTATTGAAATAGATCTCCATTTTTCTTAAATGTCTATCCATAAAGTGTGAAATTAGATTCCAAATATGTATATATGCAGCAGCATAAGCATGTTTCTGGGTGCAAATTACACGATCACTTGTGCATGTTTTCTGAGACAAAAGTGCAGGGAAAAACAATTGGTCAGTATTAGTGAGAATGAAGTAATTTAATTGGATTTTTCATTTTTATTTTTAGCTTGCAAGATAATTGCCTCATTATGGGTGGTAGATTCTGATTTTATTTTATCAGTGTTAATCAGAACTACATGCAGTTCCCAGAAAGATGTAACCGGTCACAAAAGCCCTTTGGATGCTCAGAAATGGCTATTAAAAACTGAATAGTTCAAATATATAAAAATGGGATTTCTAGCAAAACAGCCATTTTGGGGAAGGGGGGGCAGGAATCGTTTGTTAAATTAATGGTACTATTTCAGTTAACTTGGGCCTCCATTTAGAGCTCATCAAGACACCCATGGGAATATATGAATTAGGTTGTTTTAATTGGATTATTTAATTTGATTGTTTAAATTGCCTTTCTGTTTTTATTTGCAGCCCTTTTTTAGCTGAAAACATTTTCTGATTTAGATTTGCATGTGTGCTTGTTGTGTATGCTCACTACTTTGATTCTCTTCCAAAGATCTTTTCTTTTTTCCTTGGAAAAAAAATAGTGAAAATTAATATGTTGGCATAATCCAGCCACGAGTTCGGAGAAAGCTGTGAATAATGGATGCCGGATCTTTCTCCTCCACTGCAATGGCAGCACAACATTACCCAGCTTTTTATTAAAAGCGCTGCATTTTTAATTACGCCCCAGAAATAAACAAATCAAATGCAGGAAACTTTTAGACCTTCACCCACCAGTATTCCATGAGTGGACAGATGGGGCCTGATCTGGTGTAAACAGAGTTTTGCACTGGCTCAACCAGAGTGATGTACATGGAGCTGGATCCGGGTTTCCATGCCAAGAAAAAAACAAGTTAGCTTTGAAGCGGGGCTTGTGAAGAGATAAACATGCAGGGGATTCTGCCTGCACGTTACTTGAGCGTTGCAGCACGAGGTGGTGTAATTCTTGACATTGCCTGTGTTAGTCTATAAAACTAATTTATCAGGTGGGGCTGATAATTGTTTGAACGTGATTCTGGCAGACCAGGCAGGAGTTTGGTTTGTGCAGCCTAACGGAATCCTCCGGAACCATCCACTCCAAGTCAATGGCAGCTTTGTCATCGACTTAAAGATTAAAGGGTTCAGTAAGGTGAATTGACATAAATCAAAGTGATTTAACTCTGATTTAAACCAACAAGCAGAAAACTTTGATTTAAATAATTGATTTAAATCTGATTGTGAATTTATAGTGTTAGTGGTTTTCTCAGAGGCAAATTACTTGACTGGTGGTGTGTCAGGGTAAATGCACTGATTTGTGACCAAAGAGAAATTTAGCAGATACGTTTTTTGGACAAACACTGAAACAGTCCCCTTTTCCCCGCTATGCGGGTCTTTTCCAGACCAGATCTGTATTTAGCCTTAACTCTTCATCAGTCTTCATCTCCTGTTTGAAAAGTGAATGGGTAAGATTTAATTCAGTGACTGTTAATTCTCAAGATGTATTAATTTTCATCTGCATTTATTTTAAAACTGGTTTCGTGCATTTTAGTCACCATTTGGAGTGGATTTTTGTGGACACTAGAGGGAGTACACATTGTTTCAGGAAGTTTTAGGATTAGGATGATCTATCAGGCAGTATAGAGCTATATCTGATGTTATAGCTGATGTTAATAGTCAAGTTTTTATATATTGGGTCATTTATGAGAAGAAAACAAACAAAAAAAAAGATAAAGGTCAGGTTTTTAAAAAAAACCTCTAAAAAAAGATTAAAAATTTTTCATGTTTTCTGTGATGCAAAAGTGGCACCTCGTGTTCTCTAGCATAGTTTAAAATGCAAATCAGGCAAAAAGTGGCCAGGCAGCATAGACAGGCTTCAGGCTGGTTTTAGTCAGCACTGCTGGATGTGAGACAGAGGTACCAACATCATTTGCAGCCTCCTCTGCTGCCGAGGTGTTGTTTCTCCCTTGGCTCAGTGTTTTCCTTGCCCCATCACAGGAAATCCCACAACGTGGCAACCAGGCAATAGAGATAGGAATTGGAGGATTGTTTTTCATGAAATTTCTAGAATCCAGAGGTAAATAAAAAGACAAACTAGGAAGAAAAAAAAAAGAAAAGCAGTAGTATGACACCCTCTGCACCATCCTGCTTTCTGTATTATTAAGGATGTATATTGCCTGATTAAAATGAGATTGCTACAGTCTAAAATATTATTTGGGCAAGGACATGGAGTTGTTGACAGTGCATTAAATGGTTCAAGATGAATGAGGTTAAAGTCATTATAAAGAAAATGCAAATATTCCAAGTTTTCTGAAACATAATAACATTTGGAGCACTAGTAAGGTTTTTTTTTTCTTGCTGTGTTTTCCCCCTCTTTAGCCTTTTAACCAGTTTTAAGTCCGTTTCAATGAGTCCAGGTTGGTTTCAGTAGTGTTACATACATTCAAGGGGAAATGTATTGGTTATAATAAGAATGGTTTGTCTCAGATGTAATTTTATTTGCTTGTGTTAAAATGCATTGATTTTTTGGCTGAAATACTTGGGCTTCGGGGTAGATACATTTATTCTGGTTAGGAGTGCACTGGAGTCAGTAGAGCTCTTGTGTTTCAGCAAATACATTTTTGTTTAAAAGTAAATGTAACATTTGAAGAGATTAAATGGGCATTAATTGGTCAGGGGCTGTATTTTCAAACCTGCCATTCTTTCTAACGTGAAATGTTATGACACTTGAAAGAGCGCTCTCTGCTCATCATATTTTTAATGTATGTAATTGTAAATCTTCTGTGTAATGTTGTGTTCACCTTACTAAAATATATATGTAACACATACATAAATAATAATTTTTCTTCCCATGTTGAAATCCGTGGAAAAGGCTGCAACAGAGGAAATCTGTAGTTGGTTTTTGGGGAGTGCCTCTTCCCCATTTTTTCCCCCTCCTCTTAATTCTCCTCTGGTCATCTCCCATTGAAAAACTTGGTCTTACTTAACCCTTCTTTGTGACTAGTCACTAACTCATAGTTTTGACAGAATTGAAAGATCTGTGGAAATTATGGATGTGATAATTCTGTGATAAAACTCAGCTTTGGCTGAGCTTGCTGTCCGTGTCAGCAGATGGAGCTCTGATGGACCTCTGCTCCATTGCCAGCACTGAAATTGCCTCACTGGCTGGGCAGAGCCCCATGCCTGGCACTCCGGTCCTGGGTTCATAAATTAAATGCATTATTGTGTTCTTTGTGTTGTTCTTTTCCACACTGGACGTGAGCAGCTCTACCACAGATGGAGCAAGCTGGCTGTGGTGCAAATGGCTTATAAAGCCAGCATTTCTGTAATCAGCTGTACCTGAGAGGTGGCTGTAAACTGCTGTGCTCTCTGCTGTTTGGCCACGGTGGGGAGGGAGAAGCCTTCCTCTTGTTCCCTTCCTTCTGCCAAATACCCTTCCCCCTGATCAGTCTGTGCCCTGAGCGTGAGGAGAATGACATGAGATTCAAAGTTCGCTTACAATGTGCATAATTAAGCCGACCATAACATTGGTGCCTAATATTAAGGTGGAATACCTGGATAAGAAGTGCAACACATACCTGTTCTGGAAATGTTATATTACATATGTATGTCTTATGAACTTGAATTTTTTTTTTCCACATGTCACTGTCAAACTACCCCAAAATCTCTTCCAAGATTCAAATTCTATTTATTCTCCCTTTAATTCATTTAAGTGTAAGAGTATTTTTTCAGACTCTAGCTACATACAGAAGTCCTATCAACTCTAATGGTTGTAACTTGCAGTTAAAGAAAGACAAATAGACTTTTATGTGTTTTAAGTCCTACTAGTATGGCTATCAAAAAATTAATGACTTACAAAACCAAAAGCAATCCTGCCACATTTAATATTCTGCAACTGCAAGTCAACTTATTATATGCATTAATCAATTTGTCATAAATGAACCCCTGTTTTATATACAAGCAAATAAAACAGCCATGCAACAACATATTTTATTCATAAACCAATATGCAGCAAAGCAAATGGACATAGATTTAATGTCTCACTTTTTAAATAAAATATGTTTACATCAATCTGCTTGTTATACAAATTTATGTAGCCTATATGAATCAATATGTGATATATATAAACTACTGTTAAATCTGGCGTGTTTGGTACTTCATAATTACCTCAATTTAATGAAAAATTCCTAGTTTTAAGACAGTCCTAGAAGCAACTCAGATTTTAATTAAAAGTTTTACCTTGGTTTTAAAAAGGTCATATTAGCCAAGGGGAGATAATGTCCTTTCATAGGAGCACATCTTACTTCTGTTGCTAATTGATGTTATTTGCCAAAGAGTAATTTATGCTGCTGTTAAGGGGAGAAAGAGGAAAAGAAAAAGATTCTCAGTAGTGTTGTTACAATTTTTTGAGAATTATGTTTTTTCAATGTCAGAATATTCATGCTTTGTCCAGTAGGTAAATAGTGTTTAAAAAAGAAGTTCATAGCAATATTCTTAACTGGTGGAAAAATGCGATATTCTATTAATGAAGGAGAAGTGTCTACCAGGGTGTGTTTACTGATGAGACAGCAGCGTGTCCTCTGGTCCAATGGGAAATTATATGTTAAAACATGTACCTGTCCTTTGGTTTTCAACCCAGTCCTGACATGTCTGTTCATTTTGGTTGGGAAATTTAACTGTGATATTCACTATAGAGTATTTGCTCCACTACTCTGCATGATTACAGAAAAAGACTTCTAGGTACCTTTAAATACCTGGAGATTAAAATAAAAATGAGAAAAAGTTGAACAAAACAATGTAACTGTTCAAAGAAAATATGTAAAGCAAGATCTGAGCGTCATTCAAAAATCAAAATAGGCAGGCTTTAAATCCAGCAAAATTTTTCTGAAAAGATGTTCCCTCTGGTGCAAAATACTCTCTTTAGAAGACTGAAATATAAGGGGATTCATGATGGGAGGTGAATCAAACCAAGGGGAAGACAAACAATAGATTGACAAAAGCAATCAAAGGAACAGTCTAAGCAAAATAAGAAAAGTGAGGGGAGTATTTTGACATCTTGATCTTAAGGAAACCTCTTCCCAGTCATCCTAATGCCCTGAACTTGAAGGCAGGAGCTGATCCTGCTAGTACACATCTCCTCTAGCCCTCTCTTTCTGTCAAGGACAAAAAGGATAACCTTTTGAGATGTCCCTTTTCCTTTGCCCTGCGCATGGTAGTGGGATGCCCAGCCCAAAGACAGGGGAGTATTTCAGTATAATTCAAGAAACCCATGCATGAGGCTGATTTTATTTAATTTATTGACTCCATCACTGCTTTATTATTATAATAACTTGTGTGTTTAAGACACTTCTATATCCTAAAATGATATAAAGAAAGTTATTTAGAATCATAGAATATCCTGGGTTGGAAGGGACCCTAAGGATCATCAAAGTCCAGCTCTTGGCCTACCACAGGACAGCTCCAAGACTCACAGCATGTGCCTGAGAGTGTTGTCCAAATGCTCCTTGAGCTTTGGCAGCCTTGGAGCCATGACCATCCTTGTAACCCTCCTTTGGACACTCTCTAATGGCTTAAAGTCTTATTTACGTTTGTGGTGCCCAGAATTGCCCGAAGGACTCGAGGTGTCTTTGTTGACCTTTGTTGAACTTTATAGAGCTGCTGGTAGCTCAGCCCTCTAATTTTTCCCTCTGCAGGGCCCCTTTACCACATCCTGAAGTGAGACTGATGGGTTGTAGTTTCCAGGGTCATCCTTCTTGAAAATTGGGATGTTTGTTGGCTCAATTGGGACCTCTCCAGATTCGCAAGACTGTTCAGAAATCATTGAGAGAGGCCTTGTGTTGACCAGCCAGCTCTTTTAAGTGTTCTCAGTGGAATCCTATCAGGCCCCATAAACTTAGAGGGATCCAGCTGGAGCAGTAGATCCCACACAAGCTCAGGGTCGAGTAGGAGTTTTATCATTCTCAAGGCCAGTGTTATTTCTGCACTGCCTTTTGCTATCAATGCATTTAAATAATCTCATTGTCCCCCACAGTTCTGGCCAACTTCAACTGAGCTTTGGCCACATGAATTTTTTTTCCCTGCAGTGGTGAGCAGCATCTCTGTATTCCTCCCATGTCACCTGACATTGCTTCCACTGGTAAGACACATTCTTTTTTTTTTGCCTTAGCTCCAGGAGATCATCCCTGGTCAGCCAAGTCAGCCTGAGGATTTAAATCCTGCCTTGTCTGCTTGTTTTCCAACATTTTGGAATTGCCCGTGCCGTTGGGAGGTGTTGCTAGAAAGCGACCAGCACTGATGTATCACAGTGAAAGCGTTTTTCCAGGGGCCTTTACTCATTCCCTCAGCAGCCTGAAATCTGCTCTCCTCATGTCCAAGTTTTGTTGGTGATTTCCCTCCTGTCACCAGGTTTTAAACTCAGTTGTTACGTGATTGCTGTGGCCACGATGGCCACCAGTCACCACTTCACTCACAACACTCTCTGCTAACTGGCAGCAAATCAAGGAGGGCATCTTCCCTCAGTACCTGTACCAAGAAGTTAATCCTTACCCATGGCATTACCAAGTGCATGCTCCACACATTCCAGCCCCTCTTACACAGAACCACCACCCCCTGCCTCCATACTTATGGAAGAAATCGGGTGACTGCCTGGCTGCTATTTTCATAAAACTGTAATCACAGGGATGGAGCACGACAGTGACAGATGCACATGTAACTTCGCTAAATTTTCAAAAGATAAATTCTCTAAAAAAGAGCTGAGACACCTTTTGTTAAGGCACTTACAATTTAAGAGACAGATTTACAAACACTTGCTGTTGGCTTGCTCCGAGAATCAAGGATCCTGCTGAGCATTAAGAATTATTGAAAATCAATAAATTCTTAGTGTGCAGAAGGTCAGATGTGTTTCTAAAATACAGAGATGTACAATTAAATTATTACAGTGCATATGTGCCTTGTTTAAAAGATCTCTTTACGACAGATTGTTGTTCCCCTCAATCTATCAAGTAGTTAATTTTAAATCCTAAGGAAACACATATCCATATGTATGTTACTCTGGAAGGTTGTTATGTTGCTTTGAGCATATCAACACATATTTTTAATGTTGTTTGTGCTTCTGTTTTCCTGTCAAATGGATTTCAGAGCCATTGTTATCTTTTATGCTATTTACAGAGTAACCTCTCTTCTGTTCTACAGTACAGCTCATGAAGTTTTACATTTCAACCTTTTTCTTCTTTCTTCTCTTTCCTCCTCCCCCCACAGACATCACAGTGCTCTGTCTTTACACCCCAGGCCAGGTGACTTTTCTTGCAATTAACCTGGATCACTTGATCTGGAATATGAATTTTTGGAAATCTACTCTAAGGCTTAGCAAATAAATTCATGCATAGGTTCCAGAATAAGTGATTTGATTAATCATCAATATTGCAAAGTTCTTTGCACTTCCTGCAAAGTCAGACAAGAGCTGTGCATTATTTGGGTTTTTGGGGTGGCGTGGGCGGGTTCTGATTTTAAAAATCTTGGTCCAGGTTGTTACTCTTGCCAGGCCTGTAGATTTAGGCTGTCTGTCTGTTGTCCTGTCTCAAAAGGTACCTGTAGTATCAGATGATGTTTTGGTGTTCGATGACAAAATTCCACTGTCTTGTGGAACCAACTGCTGGCACTGTGTCCTAGAAATCCATCAGTCTTGTTCTGTTCTTACTTTATGTTGGCAGTAATAACAGTCATGCTACCACTGCTTGTCAACACTCCTGAAATTATCCTAAAAGTTCTGAATCATCAGTGTAATAATTAGTAAAAAGCTTATTTTTTTTTTTTTAAATTGAACTAAGGGCTTTCCCAGTCTGCCTCAAAGATAGCAGCAGAGTGGAGATGGTTTGTCTCAGAGCATTATCACCATGCTGGTTGGTAACCCATGCCTGGTCTCATAAAAACAAACAAACAAACAAACAGAACCCCAAAAACACTAACAAAAGGCAAGAAAACTGTTACTTTCCCAATATGTAATGTGCATGTTTAAATGAATAATGAAGTTCAGTGCTTTGAATGCTGCCCCTGGGCAGCGAGGGGCTGGACAGAGAGGAGTAGTGTTTCCATCCATGTTTGGGAGAAGACTTTCTCTGGTTTTGGTGAGAGTAGGAAGTGGTCATGACCTGCAGCAAGGGAAATTCCAACTAGGAAAACAAGATTTCACCATGAGAGAAGCTTCAGTGGTTGTACTGGTGCCCAGAGGAACTGTGATATCTCCATCCTTAGCAACATCCAGTAGTAAACTTTTCCTGCTCCAGGGCAAACAGATTTAACTCTGAATTTAATTCTCCTTTGAGCAAGGAAGTTGGATCAGGACTTTTGGAGGTCTGTCCCAACTTACAGTAGTGTGTAATTTCCAAAACAGGAGGGTCCAAGTAGCATTATAGTCTTGGGAAGATTTTGAAACACCTTCCCTGGTATGCACTTAAAAAATAAAAGGTACGTTTGTCAGCCACTGAAAAATGCAGGAGCTTTGAAAGAAGCCTTTAAAACTTGCCTAAAATTGCACCAAAATAATGGGCTCCTTGAAGAGGCAGCCCCATAGCTGAGGCCAGATATACACATACATACAGTTAGCCTAAATCATGGTCTATTTGAAAAAGATTTGTGAAAGCTATGGTGTCTGAGCAAGCCATTATTGCTGCATAGCACAAAATATCAAAAGTTCAAGAAAGAGCCACAATGTAAATTTGCAAAGGAAATTTTCAGAATACAAAGGGCTTTTCTTTAGAAAAGCTGTTTTGCCTGTGACAATGTTTCTAACCAGCGTGGTAATTGCTACAAGACACACATAGGGTAGGTGATAGTACAGTGACGGCATCGTCTTGTCAGCCTCAGAGGTGGGTTTTCACTGAAACCCAGCTTTTGGGTTGCAGAGCTGGTTAAGGTGGATATGATGAGTGGCTCGGTAAGGTGGAGAAAGACAGGTTTTGCTTTGCACAGTGACATTGATCCTTGCAGGAAATTTTACAAAAGCCGCTGAGCCTTGCCAACACAAAAACAGCTGGAAAAGAAAAAAAACTGGCAGGGAAAAGTTCAGTTTCAGAAATGTAGCTTCAGCCTGGGCTTGTCAGAAGCGGTGTTGACCCTCAGGCACAGGGAGCCTTGAATTTCACTTGTCAATACTCTGTGAAGCAGAGGACATGGTGTACTTGGATCTGTATTAAAGGCTGTATAGCAAAGTTTATCCTGTTGCACTTGGACAAGAAAAATTAAACAGTGTCTCCAAATTTCTAGTTAGACCAGAGGTAGTGATTAACTTGAGGCTTAATGTGGAGGGGTGGGAATAAAAAAAGAAATTGGAGACTAAAAGCAAATCGTTCCTAAACAGTGCTTGGTGGGGTCAACAAATGGCTGCAAGATACCCATAAGCTGATGGGTGACAACTCTACTTAGTTCCAGGGGCTGCTTAAGGACCACAATGTTTTGGAGAAGGAAATGCTTCTCTGGTATGGGACAATGTCTGTAAATTATATGATTCCTTCCAGGGCAAGAGTGCTAATGAGAGAGGCAAATTTTAATAAATTTCTCTGAAAGCCTGTAGAGGTTAAGAAATATCAGTTTTATGTTCTTCTGGAATAGTCTGCATGTAGTATACAGTATATATAGTCTGGAATAACAGCAACTTTGACTTCTTGCATTCTTCTTATTTTAAGTTAAAAAGTTGGAAATTCACTTATCTCAAAACTAATGTCTAATTACAGAATTTATCTGTTTGAAAGTGTTTGTTCCCTTGTTTAGACATCCCTATCTAATTTATTACCATAGTAGTCATGGGAAAATATTAAAATATTTAGTGAATACTTCTTGGGAATCCAAATATCAGAAGTATATCCCATAATCAAAAATAATAGTATAAAATTGTGCTGTTTAATGAGTGATGGCCTTATTCTGCCCATATGGAAACGACTGTTTTCTCATTTTGGACCTGTACTCTCGTATGAACAGGTTTTATTTTCTTTTGAGCAGTATGGAAGTTCAGAAGAATGCCATTTAGCATTAAATTGGTATGTCCATCTAGAAGATGAAAGAACTTCAGGTTTTAAGTTTTTGATCGCACCTTTGGGTCAATTCCTGGATTTAGCTAAGTTTGTTCAGTCTTCCCAAGCTACACTAATATGAATTCCTGCACGTATGAAAAAGCTTTGTGAAGCATAACATGTCTGTGGACTCTTCTGTAAATGTAGCAAGGAAAATCAGATGAGATGGGTACATCAGGGGGAAAAATCCTGGCTGAGCAGTCAGCTTGCAGTAAAAATAAGAGAAGTAAAGGCTGCGTAAATTAACTTCTGAAGTAGCACCATGTCCTTTTTGAAGACGCAGATGAGAAGTGTGAGGACAAGACTGACTCAGGCAAGATTTTATAAATCGCCAACTTTAGACATTCATTTTCTTCTCAGATTCACACAAACACTAATCCCAACCAAACCAGGGTGCATTCAATATTCATGAATGAAAAGCCATTTTTTTATTGTCTGCTTCAAAGAAATTGTTCCCAGTACTGAGATCAGCCTTCGAAGTTGAAAATCTTGGATGAACAGGTGAGTTTTGAGAGCTGGTAAAACAACAGAAAAATGAATAAATGTCAACCCCAAACATAACGAAAGTGGTTTCCATAGGAACACAGATGCGTGGCTCCTGTGCATGACAGATTTAGCAATTTGGTTGCGTGTTTGTTCTGACCTTACAGTTGAAAAAGGCCATTTGAGAGTTCTAGTATTTAGGGATCCTAGCAAGGATGTTATGCTAATGGCTCCAGAAATATTCCTAAACTCCTGTGTTAAAGTTCATAGCTGTACGTGGCTCACAGAGAATCAGAAGCAGAAATTGTTAGGTGATGAGTTCCAGGTTAGCCTCGGCAAAGTGCTTTGCTGAGGGTTAGGACAAAGGAAATTTGCATGGACATGTCCTTTAATGTGTGTCCTGGTGATTGTGGAAGCCAAAGCTGAGGTGACATTGGGCAGTGACCTTTATCCAGTAAATGCTTTGTTTCCTTAGGTTGCCATGAGGGTCAATGTGCCCCAGTGCTCCTTGTGTGGTACCCTCGAGGGCTCTGCAGTCTCTCCTTGCCGAAATAAACATTAAAACCAACCAACCAAAGTCAAGTCAAAAGCTACATTTCATAGAACCACAGAATGGTTTGGGTTGGAAGGGACCTTAAAGATGGTTTTGTTCCAATCCCCTGCTGTGGATGGGGACACCGTCCACTATCCCAGGTTGCTCCAAACCCCTTCCAACCTGGCCTTGCACACTGCCAGGGATGGGGCAGCCACAGCTCTGTAGAGGTGTGTAACTCCCTAAAGACTTTTGGAAATATAATTGATTACAGATAACTTTTTGATTAATGGGAAACATTCCAGTGTCCAATACCTTGTTCAGGCTGAGCTTTGTAGCCTAATGAGTTGAGTCTGCATGAAACTTTCTAATCTGCATAAAGGTCGACCAATCAATAATTTTAGCCTCTGCTGATTTAACACATTGAAATATTCACGTAGGTGAAAAAGCTTCTGTGCTAACTCAAGTGGCCTTGCTTTTTTTTTCTTTTTTCTTCTCAGATTCAAAGTCACAACCTGAGCAGTGGCCCCTCTGTTGTGGCACCGTGCCTCAGCAGGTGCCAGTGGCACTTAATCACCTCGGAGACACCGTGCCATGACTTACGTCTCTTATTTCTGCTGTAGTTATAAGGAGTATCTAAATTGGAACATAAATTGTCTCTGGTTAATTATTTCATTAAATGAGCAATGTGGACTGCTAAGCATTATTATTCCCATTTTACAATTGAAGAAATGCAGTTAGCAATGTCTCAGTGATGCGGATGAGAATATTTAGTTGCATATCTGCACTCTCATGAGTATCATAAATAAGCCCAAAATCTGGCATGTTTCAACTGTTGGAGTCATTGAAAAGAGACTGATAATGAAGATAAATTTGTGCATATGCTGTACTTGTTCTGAATGTACAATTGCTGCTCATTTCCGCGAGAATCAAAGGCGAGCTCTGAACTCTGGCTACTGAATGCTCCAGGATAATTTTTAAGCCCAAAAAATGAGTCCCAAAATGGGATTTAGTAATACCATTGATGTCTTTGTTGTAGCAAGCTCAGGTGCTCTAACAGAGATCTCCACATTTAGATACCCTTTTTCATGTGGCGTATGATTTTTCCGGAGATAAGGATACACATTACAATCTGGTGGTATTTTTCAAAGATTGTCTTTTTTTCTAAATAGAAAAAAAAAAGGTTTCTTTTGCTGCAGATCGCTTATTTTTGCAAGATGCATGTTACTTTCAGAACAGTGGGAGTATAGGACTGGGTGTTTGTAAACATTTCCTTACATTCCCAGACATTTTCTTGTATTGATATATGGGTTTCAGCACTTGCCTCAGTTAATCAGAGAAGTCTGAATGGAGCATCAAGGACACTGAGCTCTGAGGTGTGTCTGTGGCTGTTCTTGGAGTACTTGAGTTGTGAAATAAAGAAATGGATTTCACCATTTTAACTTTCACAGTATGACTTATTAAAATACTTTATTTTGGCTCCTCAAATCACCTTGCGGTGCAAAACCAGAATGTAAATCTGTGGTGCAAATTGGGACTGGTGTCAGCATTATTTTTTTTCTTCCTCTGATATGCAGTGTTCTTCCAGATCCAGATTTCCTTTTAGGCCTGCCAAGCTCAGCTGATGTGGCACAGCTGAAATACCTGGGTGGGATGTTCTTTCCTTGTCTGGTGTGAAGTGAACACACAGGGTCATGCAGACTGAAATGACTATTTAAGCAAAACATGATGTTACTATTCATTGCACCAGATGATGATGTTATTAAAATTCTCGAGGAATACAGAGTCTTTAGGCATTCAAATGCTCCAGCGTTGTAATTAGGTGGTTGAGGGTTTCTTCCTTATGTGACCTGCCACCATAGCTGGGGCACTTGGGGGACCTCCCAGGCATGTGTAAACCTTGTCAGTTTGTGGAGAGCCAAGCTCCTTGGCCAGATGTATTTGTGAGATCCTGCAGGGAGCCGAGGAAATCTATGTTTCAAATACCCTATGCCCTGCAGAGAGAGCTTTCATGTAGGCACTTGCTGCAGATCTTGGAGAAAATGCTGAACTTTTAAGTGCTCACTGGTGTGTGTCTCATCCAGCCCAAGGGAGATAATTGGGAAGTGTTTATAAAATACAGTCTTGCCATCAGCATACGGAGGGGAATCAGAGAAAATGGGATCCTGTGGTGTGGCAACTGTACTCAGAATTGTAATAAAACAACTGAAGAAAGAAGATTTGTGTGATGTGTCGTAACTAGAAAGAAGATCAGAAGCTGCCACATCTGTAGGCTTGTTGTGGAGTGAATGAGAAATATTTTTATTTCTTATTTCATTATGATTATGCCAGTCCTTTAAAAGCATTACTGAAGAAGAGTGGCTCAGTGCTAGGAAGAATTACATCTTTTCTGCTGGCCGCTTTGTATGAATATAGGATGTTTTTTTCCCGTTAAAGGAATGTTTGTCGTTTTGCCATCAAAACAGACACACCATGTGTACATCTGCCTATTAGCATATGAATTACAAAATTCCATTTAGAAATGTGATGATCACATTTAACAGTGAGGGTCACATTTGGGTACAAAATCTGTCAGTGCTTTGTGACCAGCATAAGCGATTTGCTTTAAGGCAGTTGTGTTGTGTGGGATTAATCGAAATTAAATTATTTGATTAAATAATAAATTAATTATTTATTATAATAAATAAATAATTTATTATTTATTATATATTATTAATAAATAGTTGTTATTATTATAATAAATGATTATTTATTATAATAATAAATAAATTAATCTAAATCTAAATTTCACTGTTATTCCCAGGCCCCAAATAAAGATGCAAACTCTGGCTTAGTCTGGAGAGCAGGAGCAGGTAAGCAGAGGGTGCAGAGTTCGCCCTGTGTTGTTTTGTGGGGTGGAGTGTTAGTGCTGGGATAGAATAAATCTCATATATTCTTAAACTTCCAGAGAGTGAATTCTGCTTCTTCCTCCAATTCCCTGTTTGTAAATTAGGGGTAGCTCAAGGAAGCTGCAGGGTTGCGCTGATGCAAACTGAGTGCTTCTTTCCCTTATAGCTTCAGAGTTCATAACTTCACTAAAGTCTTTCATGTATGCACTCTCTTCAGATTCCTGAAATAGAAATGATCACAGGCTGGTACCCTCAGACCAGCTCTGCTCCCCATGAGCAGAGGATTGGTTATGTTAATCACCATGGAAAGGATGCATTTCATGAGAGAACAGAAAAACATTTTTTTTCACAATTTTTAGACAGCCTTTCAAGGAAGCTGCCTTTTTTCAAGTGCCTGCACCGTGTAATCTCGGCAGTGTTCAGTATGGGATGTATCCAAGAAGGGGGTGCTGGGTGAGGCTGCACCCTCTGAACATCTGGGAGGCTTCTGTATCTGCAGTGTGCAGATCTCCACCCTGCCAGCCACAGTCTGTGCTGGACAGGCACAGTTTCTAATGGAAAGTAAAGCAAACTCAAAAAAAATACTGCACAGCTTTCTCCTTTCATCCTTGCATCTTGCTTTTACCCTAAATAAGACAGCTCTGATTTATCCTATGCAGGTAAGTGGTTGGGTTTTATTCTTTGGGCATTTGCTTCATCTACAGCATGCTTGGCAATAAAAACATCCCAACATCCTAATGCTGTTCTCCCACGGATGGAGTTTAGAGGCCAGTGTGGTTAAACCCCATTACCAAACCAACAGTGGCTTAAGACAAAACAAGTTAGATGGGAAATGGAGATTTCTAAACAGTATTTTTTTAAACCCTCATGCATTTGGAGTTCAGTAAACTGATCAAAATGGTCTTTCCAAGGAAGCTGATTCTCCTCCGACCTGTGGGACAGTGAGCAGGGAAAGGGGTCATGGCTGATTCAGATGACATGAAACATCTTCGGATTTGCCAGGGCCACAGAGGCCCTTTTGCTTCTTCCTCTGAACCATGTTTGCTTCACTGTCAAGCTTTGTATGAATAATGTTTGAAAGTATTGACATCTAAAGAGTAAGAGCAGTGATGTATGAAAGGCAGCATTTTACAAACTCAAGATGATACATCTTAGTGTTTAATCATAGACTCAGAATCACACACCCAATTGTGTTTATGGGGTTCTTTTCCCTCTTTGCATACAATTACAATAAACCAGAATTTCTTTAAGGTATTGTAGGAAATTCTGTCAAAGGAAGCAAAGGGGATTGTTTTGTGGCTCCATCAAAGTGTTTAAAGAACATAAACTTGGCTTTCATGATATTATCAATCGAATGCTTATTTTGGAGTCGTTGCCATCATCCAGGTCTTTTCTTTGAAGAGGAAATCAGAAGGTCAAGATTTCACAGACTGTTCTCTCCATGGACCTCTTCTCTGTGTATGGGTTTTTGATTCAAAGAATGATGGCTGGAGTTTGAAAACAGTTTAGAACATAGCAACAGTGAGAGATCTCAGGGGGAAGGTTTTTAAAGGCCCAGAGGAGCACAGAGCAGCTGTGCCCTTTAGGAAGGCTCATTAACCGAGTGGGAAGGACTCTGCTCAGGTCACCTGCTGCCCTGGGGAGGTGCATGGGTAGGTACTCAATGTGTTTTTTAATCTCATGGCCAGAATAATTCTTCTGAAGTTAGTGAGACTGTGATTGAGCATATTTGAAATTACAAGCAACAGGATCACGGTAAACGTGTGCCTGCGTGATAGAAAGAAAAATCCATCTTTTTCAAAGAGAGAGCTAAAAAAACCCAATAACCCTTCTTTCCTCTGACATCCCTTACAGGTGCAATGTCATGGTGCTGTTCTTCATCCAACTCCACATCGAGTTAAAAGGAATCTATTTTGAGTATTTCCTTATCTTTTATTCTTAATTTTATACATTATTTCTTCTTTTTAGAATGGCTTTTAGACTATGTATACTTCTGTTACTCTGTCAATTTTGGTGAATGCAGGGACAATATTTTTTATATTAATAATGTGGCATTAAGTTGGCCGAGAATAAATCAGTGCCAAATTATTTACTGCCCTCTTATGCAAAGTACCGTACATTCCCAGGGGCTTGGTTTGTCCATGTCTAAAAAAATTTCAATCTTCTGCTACACTATCAACTGATATTTGTCTTTAAAGTGTGCTCTTTTTGTCTCAGTTGCAATACTGTTCCTTTCCAGTACAAAAGGACAATGAGCTTTTTCCTACAGTCCCCTCCCATAACCCCGGAATGTAAAACTCACTGCCAGCTGAGGTACAAAGCAGCTGGCACTGAACAGAAAGGACACAAAAGATTGACCAGAATTCAAACTACCACAAAACGAAATGAAAATAATCTCCTATGACTGTGATCTCAGAAGTACAGTTTTGTTTGAACAATGAAAACTAGCATTTAAATTACATAATGGACCTGAACAGAACCACAAAATGTAAGAGGAAAATTCAGAACACTTAGGTCAGCTAAGCTCCTCTGAGCTTTTCTTGGCTAAAAGGAAAGGCAATGGCAGATAAATGCACTCAAATACTGTAAAAATAATAATGTTCTCTGGTACTTAATGCCTTTCACTGGAAGATTTCCAAGTGTTTTTCTTTAAATAATAGTTAAGCATTGCAACTAATTTTAATATCCATTTAAGGGTGATTTGATTTTGTCCTTTTGTAAGTGCTAGACACATGTGGCAGTTTTTTGTGGGGTTTTTTTGTTGTTTTTTGGGTTTTTTTTCCTTATATATCCCAGGTTAGAAATAAGGCGAATGGTAAATCTATGAATAAAGTCAAGGTGTCGTCAGTCACTCTGGCGTGTGAAAACAGGAGGAATTAATTTTCTTTCCCTTCAAGTTCAAACACTATAAATGTCACAGGCTGTCTGATCTAAGATTTACCTTGTCATTTCCCAAAAGGGCTGTTTCCCTTCCTGGTAGGTGAGTGCTTGCAGTGGGCTGCTCTTCTGCCCTTTCCATTTTGGGAGTGGTCCTGCATTTCACAGAAGCCCAGATCTCCCAAAGAGAAGTTGTATGTAAATTCACCTGAGTATAAATCAGGAAGTTTGAAAAATGACCATAATCTGGGTACCTGATACCTTTTAAAATCATTAAACTATATATTAGGCAAAAGGAAATAAGAGCAAAATGAATTAGAAGTGAGGAAACTAGGTGGTTTTTTCACCTCTGATTTTTAAGGGGTGAATTTAATGGAGGATCAATAGGGCTGGCAAGGGTCAGCTTTACTTTAGAAAGGTAATATATGCAGTTCTCAACATCTTCTTCTACAGCAGCTCAGCCATGACCATCAATACTCTGTGACTCCTGTAGTGCATCAGTTTGGAGCAAAGAATGCCAATCTGCTGTCTTGTGCACTGATCTATGAGCAAATCTATAATAATGGAATTTAGTCGTCGAAGGATGTTGTATGAACATTAATTAACCTTTAAAAATAAGTTCGAGGAAAGTAATACTGTTCCTGTTTCAGAGTGTGTGGTAACTGGAATATGGGAAGATGAGCTTGGCTGGGTTTTTCAAAAATTGCAGGGGTTCATTTGGAGATGAAGAAAGGGCAAGCCCTCAAATCTTGAGGTGCAGTTCTGTGTGTAAGACATCCTAGAAAATCAAGTAACCTCTGGAGACATCCAGCTTCACAAGCTGTGGATGGGCACAGAACCAGCACGTGGCTTTCCTGGGCGTGCTGCAAGATGGGACCTCAGGGTCTGTATGTGGGGCGATGGGTTTTTTTGGAAGGTTTTGCTATTAATGAGAGAGATTTTAGGCCATTTTGTATATATGTTAACAGTATGGATTTGTGCTGATTTCTAGTGCCAAACCGTGGTGGTAGAAATCCCGTTAAGAGGAGCTTTGTGTGCCCTATTACAACGTAGTTTTTGAAGCTGAGTGTGTGGGTGTGGCTCTGTGTGCCTGTACCAGCATCTCCTCCAGAACCCTGTGAACTCTACCCTTCTTCCCTAGCTTATAAAATAACACGTCCCTGTGACATATTATTGGCTCTTTCATTAGAGTTAATTTCTTCTCTTGTTTATTTTATTGCACTGACTTAAAAAATACACAATACCACGCTTGTCATTGCCTTAGGATTTTTTTCTCTATAAATATTATCTTTTTGATGATTCTGAGAATTCTGAGGAAAAAAATATTGATTTCTCTATGTCAAAAGGCTCTTCTGTATCTCATAAATATTCTTTTTGTCAAGATTTAATAATTCGTTGTCCAAGCCAGTGCTTAAGTAGAATAGATTTATGTTAATACAAACTTTCTTTGGTATTAAGATGATCAATTTTTCAAGTGAAGAAAAAAGAGAAGGTGTCAGGAGCAACAAATGATCACATATGGTATGGTTTACTTGTAACCTCGGGTTCAAACCAGATGATTTTGAGGAAGAGTTCATTGGGTAGATGTTAAAATGCATTTAGGGAAGGAGGTAATTTTGCATGGCAACATTAGGGGTAATATTGAGACTCTGCTCATCAGAGTCAGCAGGTGTTGACTAAAATGTTTGCAGGATGGTTTTCCACACTTGTCTTGGACAATGTCTGGAATTATGAATATTAGAATTGATCTTCAGATTTCAGTTAAACCTGAAAACCCCAGTCCAGCATGCTTAAAAAGCAGTTTCCCAAGTTTGCTGGGCTCTTAGCTGGGTGCCAGCCATGCACCCATGGGATGAGGGAGAGGCTTTCCATGGGACTGAGGAGTCTCCACAGGCCAGGGCATTCCTTCTCCTTACTAAAGGTAAGAGAAATTAGGCTGTAAAGTAGTTCATGTATCAGTGAAACTACAGTGATTCCAGTTGGAGCTGATGAAAGTGAGACAAGGCACTTGCTTTTACTAAGTGCGCTAAAAGCCAGTTGGGGACTGAGGAGATAAAGATGGCTGGTTCAGTCCTAATCTTTTGGGCTGTTTTTGCCTGTTAAGCACTTGATAAACTGGGAATAAATGCATATTACCGCTCAGATAAAGGGAAAGAAAAAATCCCAAAAGCTGGGTGTACTGCCTGCCTTCACTGGCGCACTTACTCTTATGTTTTTTTTAATGGGTGTCCTTATGGGTGTTTTTTCTTACGGGTATTATCTCTATATGTCAGCTGAGTTTTGTTGCTGACTTTCTAACAATGAGGAATACAATTTAGAAATAAATCAGCTCCTAATTTAATTACAAGGGCTTTGTTTTTAATTGCATGCTTCTACTAATTGAACAGCAAATTATGTAAAATTGAGGATGGAAAAATAAATTTGCAAGATATTTTTCTTTGTGGTTTTGGTGAGTCAGTATGTTACAAAATCATACTTTATCCACAAACTGAGTTGGGAAGGCAAACTAGAATGTAGATACTTTGTTACATGTTTATTGATGTTTTTTATTTTAATGTGACTCAAAGTTTGACTTGCTGCCTGACAAAAATCAGAGGGTTATATTTCTTTCTGCAGCAAAGTTTCAGACCAATGAACCTCCTGGCAGGGTGATCAGAGCTGAGTTTCAGTGATGGCTGTACAGATTGCCAGATTATATTGTATATAATTAGCATTTGTTGTTCAGAATTCTTCTCGGTTATACCAGTGAGAAGCCAGAAGTACTCTCCGGAGATCAATGCATTTTTTCTGCTATTTACACTGCTGAAATCACAGTTTAGCTCATTGTGTGTTTTTATAAAATGTTGTACACAACTGTGAATGCATATTTGATTATAATAGAAATGTGATTAAATTTCAGCTTTGTTCACTTCACCTGCTTTTGCTCACTGTATTTCTGCTGAGATTTATTCCAGTGTTCAAAACTTTTCAACTGGTTCATGTGGCTGCCAGAAAAATGAAAACAGCAAACAACAAACAAATTGCCAAGACCTTGATTCCTTTTCTTCCTGCAAACACAGGTTTCATCTCTGCCACTGTGGCAAATTTATACATTGGGTATTTCCATTCCCTGCAGCAACAGAAATAGAGGCTCTCAGCCAAACGATAAGAAATGGATAGTTCTTCAAATACTAACTTTAAAATATAGGTAGTAGGTATAATTTCCTGTGTTTGTGGCTTGTTTTCCAAGAGGAAAATTGAAAATTATCCTGGTAATTCAAGCAAGATTGCAGGCTGTAGAATGAGGCTGGAGTGTCTCATGGACGTGCTCTGAGCTGCCCGGCATCAATCTCCGCTTCTCCATTGGAGCACCTCTGCAGTCCCAGGCACCGGCAGCTCTGAAGTGATGCATCAAACTCTGCCAGCATTACTGTCCTGCCTCTCTCCATGAGAGCCAAGCTCTTGGGGTAAATCAGCCCTCTGCTTTAATGCCTGCTGACCTAAACCCAAGTCGTCCTGCTGTAATTTTTCCTTAAGTGTTGCATCCAGTGTTATGGAGTGAGCCTGTGTTTATCGTCATCTCCTCTCCCTGTTTCAAACAGAAAAACCCAAGATACCCTTTCTGAAAAAGAAGGGCAGATGCGGCCACGGAACTTGCCTCTTTGTATGAATTAGCATGGCATAGTTCTCCTTTTTTGTGGGAAACAATGTGCCACTGACTGGATCAATAAAAATTGATTTTTGAATAGGGAGTAGAAGCAAACAATTGCATAAAAGGGGAAATAATCTTATGCTGAAAGCAATTGGGTAATACACATTTTACCAGGAACCCATGAGTGCGTAGAGATGAAAAATAAAGCAGGACATTTATGACCTGGGGGAAAAAAAAAAAGGAAGTTAAATGAGCTTTTAATTCTGATTTGCGATATTTTTATGACTGATATAGAACAAAGTATCTAATTTTATTCGAAGCAGGGTGGTTCAGGGTTTTTTTTTTTTTTTTTTTCCATCTTTGCTGGCTTATTTCTGTTCAGTTGTGAGAGAAGTGTGCTAAATAGACCCAGAAGAGCTTTCAAAGGATAGATTGCTATTGCTTTCGCTTGTACAAAAAGGTTAATTATGGAGGTTGGGAAAATGTTGCTGCTTTAATGATAAGGGACTGCTGTACAGAAATGACTGACTGAGCTAGTTTTCAGGGTCATCTTAATTTTAAAATAAATGACAAAACATCAGGCTCCTTGATCATTCTGAGCATTAGAAATGAAAGGTCCGACATGCATGAGAAATACCTAATGATCAGAAAATCTGAGATAGGTAACAGAGGAGGAGCTCAACCAAAAAATAATTCATTAGAACTTCTGTGTAACACAATCTTTCTAGAAACTAATTTAAAAAAATGTACAGAACCAAAGTTGTAGAATTTTTGCCTGAGTTTATAGACTGTTAAATAAAACAGAATTTGTAATAAATTAAACTGTAATTTAAACCTCTATTTTTTATGCTTCTCTTCATGGATCCTATTCTGCCATTCCAGTCAATTAGGCACTGCAGAATTTCAAAGGAGAACAGAACTTGGATTTTATTGTTGACATACTAAACTTGACATATTATCACCATTTTTGCTTTAGTACTGGTTCTGTAATACAAGTTTTCACATAGAAAATATGTATTTCCCCCATTTTTGCACTAAAGACTGAAAAAGGGAAAGGACTGTTCAAGGTTTGTGCCGCACTTCTTTGCCAGGAATATGAAGACCTGTAAAGGACAGTGTTCACTAGAAAATACAAGAAAGACCCTACCTGTCAAATTAAAGAGTGATTGCTTAAGAGCATCGTCCTTGAGAGGTGCTGAGAGCAATGGTGGGTAAACCTCTGTCGGTACCAGAAATTCACATTCTGCCTAAGTAAGTGTTCTTAAATGAATGCGTTGAATCCAGTGAAAATTGATGCAGGCCAGTGAACCTCTGAGAAATCCTGTGATAACCAGATGTCTTCTGGATCAACATCCAGGTGTCCTTGAGGGTCTCCTCTGTCAGCAGCACTGAGCACAGATTGTTGGGATCCCGGGCTGTTCTGAGCTGGGAATGGTTGGTGCTCTGCTGCCAAGCCAGTCCTGGAAAAATTCTGCAGCAGAGGGGAGTCCTCTAGGGCTTAGATGCAATGTAGTTCTTAATACTTTCTGTATCTATTACCTAATGGCTTTTGACTACTGTCATTATTTTAGGTCATCTTTAAGACTCAGAGTTATGTTTGAGCACCAAGCCCAAGCTACAGAGAGTTGGAGTTTCCATGTTCCCCTTTTTTTTTTTTGGAGTTGCAGGAATTTACATAGAATTTTGAAGACATACATTTTGTATTTTATGCCACCTTTACCAGCTTGCTTGGATTGAAAGGAATCCTCCCACCGCCTACTGTTGGAACAGAGTATCTGTAAGAATTGCCCAAGCAACAATCTCACCAGCATTCCCAAGATTCTCCATTTGGTTTTAATACTTCTAAATCCAATACCCCAGTATTTAAAAAATTTATAATCCTAGCCTGTTGCTGTTGCAGTCAATGAAAAAATATGTTCAAGTAATGAAGAACTGGTAATACAGTAGAAATTAGTAAAGATAGATAATTGGAAGTTATTGCATTAATTTAAAATTCATAAAATTAATGAGTTTTGTATAAAAGTTACTATCTCTAGATGCTTAGAATTAAAATAGTTATTAGAAACATGATTAATATTAAAATGAAGAAATATTTTTCTTTTTCTCCTCGTTTCTTTGTGCATGCCTTTTGCAATTTTGAAATCTGTTGGCCTTACAAATTGTGACAGTGCAGGAACAATAGTGGTGGAAGTTCAGTGGTGATGAAATGTGGGATCTCAGCCAAGCGTTACTTATGTGAATTATTAATATTCACATATTTTGGCTTCTATTTGTTCCTTTATTGCTTCTGAAGTGGAAAAGGTGTGATTTTCCTAGTGTTCAAGGACAGGACTGGTCCTCACTTTGGCTATGCCTGGGGAGGCTTTTAGTGCAGGTCAGCAGTACTTGCCCCCGGCATCAGTTTCCCAGTGGCTGCACAGACTGAGCCTGAAACTGTAACAGATATCAGAGGTTGTAGCTATTCCTTAAAATTACATATGTATTAAATATATACATATTTGTGAGCTGCTGTGCTTCTGTTGTTTGTCTCCCGCCTTGTTGGTGAGAGTTACGAGACTGACTCCCAAAATTGCATACAACATTGGCTACCGTATCCTACAACAAGGAGCAAAACTGTTGCTCGTTCCAGGGAGTCATTACTGAAATCTTGGCAGAGACAATATGTTGGAGTTAAAGAAAATACTGGTGGGGAAGTGAAGTGGGAAAGCTGGTGATGGATGCTGAGGCTCGCAGTGATTAGAGCAGGAGCTGGAGCTGCAGGAAGGAACTGGTTGGGGGACAGAGGGCCACTGCAGACGGAGATAGATAGCACTGCAAATGGAGATTGGCAACTGGAGGCAAGCCAAAGAACTGGAGAAGAACAACATTAAGCAGGAAAACACTGCTCAGCAATGGGGTTGGTAGCTTGGAATTTTGTGGTTTGTCCAAGAGAGTCTTCGATGCTTAGGGAATAGAAAATTAGAATTATGGATATTGAGTCTGGAAAATTATGGGGATGAAAAAGATTGAAAGGAGGGGTTGTGAGGAAAAGCGTTTTTGTGTCACTGTGTTTGCAGTGAGTTGATCGAGCCAATGCTTTGGTGAAGACTCCCCAGTGCTGGAGGTTTGCCTGGGGGAGTAAATGCAGAATATCTCTGTGCTCCAGAGATCTCATGGGCATTAGAGACCCCTGGCTCAGGCTGCCACTGAGCTCTCTTTTGGTAGACAACATTTAACCTAATAAATAAATTTTTTCATGTGTACTGTATTTGAAAGCAGAGTGTCTTTTATTGAAATACTTCCCCCAGTAAACCTAAAACATAAACAGTTGGCTTTGTTTATTCTGAAACACGTAGTTTTGGTAGGACAAATTTGGTAGGTAGCTCCATTTGCTTTTGTTTCACATGAATACAGGAAATAAATATTTTCATTTGCTGGGGTTATTCTTTACTAGCATATGTTAAGTTTTCAGCATAAACAGCATATATAGATTTAAGAGTTAACCAGGACTTAAGTGTAATTTCTTTTGAGCATTTAGCTATTAGCTTCATGCAAGTAAAGCCACTGAGTTGCTTATTTAATGATTTATTTGTTTATATGGAAAATCAATTAGCACAGCTCCTGGGGTTTCCTTACCTTTTCTCTTCAAGGATTCTCCCCAGGAGCTCTACTGGCACAGCAAGCTTTTGGCATCCATGAAGTGTCTTGGTTCACAGGGGGTTCCTGAGGTGCAGGAACCTTCCAAGTCAGTGCACCAGCGCAGGGGAGGAACTGGGGAGTTCGGAGGAGACTTCAGAGCCTTTAAACTTGCTCTTACAGCCAGCACTAAGAAATACCAGCCTTGGGTACTGATGAGGAAGCTAATGTTAATGGAAAGGAAGGTATCATTGCTTTATTTGAATAATTAGTGGCTCCAAAAGGCTTAGTTCCAGCCTGTGCTTTATGAACACTTACAGCTGTGTTTTTTTTTTCTCTTTTTACCTCCTTTGGTTAAGAGGTGGATGTTCTCTAGGACATGTATGTGCTGGGGAGGAGTGTGCTGGAATAGCTCTGTGTACATGGGGGTGGAGGCGAGAGGTGCTGGGCTCATCTCTCTCGTTTGCTGCCAGCTGGTTCTGGGCCCTGGTGGTTCCAGGTCTGGTCTCCTCGGAGCAGGAGAGCCCAGTGCCTCCAAGCCGTGTGCTGTCCCTGCTTTGAAGCAGCTATACATCCTCTCGGGAGTCTCTCTTGAAGCCTCCAGCATTTTTTGCCTGGATTGGCCCAGATTCACAAAGTGGTCTGTATATGCTTGCCACACTGAGATAAAACAAGCTTTTTTTCATGGAAAGTCAATTATATTCCCATTTATCTGCCTGCAGATGCTTATTAACAGGAAGTCTTCTAGTTCAAGAAAGCACAAAGCAAAAAGCTGTCGATGGGCAGTGAACCCCGCATATTTCTCCTGGCACTCAGATAGGGAATTGGCATCAGCACGTACCAAGATCCCATTGGAGCTTGGGGCTGTTGGCAGCATATGCCTGTAGCTACCAAATCCCAAATTAAAAACAAATGGCAGTGACAGCACAAGGGAGACACGTGCTGGTAATAACATTACTTTGACACAACACGTGAAGGAGTGACACCGAGTTTGGGTGAATAAAACCCAGCCCTCTTGACCACATCACTTGTTTTCAATAGACATTCAAGAATACTTGATTTTTAATTCCAGATTTCCCTAAGTGCCCACTGTAAATAAAAAGGGAAACTGTAAATAAGACAGCAATAACTGATCTTCTAAATTCTTTGTATTTTTAATCTTGGTATCATAGAACTTCCTAAAGAGAGCAGATATTTTGACAGTTCTATTTACCTTATTTGGAGTCTAAATATTTAATTTTTTTATCATAGAAATAAAGAGAGAGTGCTTATTTTTAGGGTTGCAGCTACTGAAACAGTCTCCTTTACATGGCTTCTAAGAGGTCTGATGACTTAGAAGGAAACTGAGATATAAGGAATATTTAAACCTGCTTGGAAATACCACTTCTCCAACTGAATATTGATTTATTCAAATAATTGTGCCCAATTTTGAAAGTCAGAATTTAGAAAGGCAAAGAGATGATGGTCGTTCATAGAAAGGATGCCATGAGTCGTTTCCCAGTTTATTAACCCGTGCTGCTCAGCGGAGGAAGGGTGGAGGAAACACCATGTCCCCACTGGAGAGAGTTTGATCGTTGTGTTGGGTGTTGATGGAGTGAAACAGTGACATTCAGCAAACAGGTTTTAAGGCTCGTGTGGCAGATATGAAATGCAGAGTAAATATTCCTAGTGGACTGTATAAGCCTTTGCCATCAGCATCTCCGATTGCTTCCGTCAATCACAACCCCCCCAGGGACAGCACCAGGACTGGCCTTGTGCTGCACAGCCTCATTGACTTTTACTGCGGGATGTATTTCATCCTCTGCAGGGGGGAAACAGAGTCTGTGTATGCAGCTTGTTCTGCAATGCAAGGAGAGAGCTGGAGATGGGATCAGGACAGCCACTTGCTCTTAGTTGATGAGGAAATGGATTTTTGATGAGGGGGTGTATTGACAGAACAAAGGAGAATGGATGTGACCGAGAGTAGGTTAAGATTAGATATTGGAAAAAAAATTCATCCCTGTGAGGGTGGTGAGGCCCTGGCACAGGTTTCCTGGAGAAGCTGTGGCTGCCCCACCCCTGGAAGTGCCCAAGACCAGGATGGATGGAGCTCTGAGCAGCCTGGGATAGTGGAAGGTGTCCCTGCAATTGTAGGGGGAGCTAGATGGTCTTTGAAGTCCCTTCTAACCCAAACCGTTCTGTGATTTTTAGATTCTACAATTCTATGCTCTATTTTAGAATACTTCATTGGCCTGAGAAGAAATTAATTAATTATATTTTTCCAATACTCCACACATACTTTCAGGTGCTATAACTGTGCCCAGGGTGTCAACAATGTAATTTTTTCACCTTCTCTCAATTTTCCCCTCTACAGCTCCATGAGAGCCCGACATGTGCAAAAGGCAGCCAGACTGAGACTTAATTCTGCAGTCTGCTCCTGATGGGAATACGTGCATAGTACCCATTAAAGTGAAGGGATTTCAGCACAGGAGCAGTGGTCTGTTTGGACACAGCTGGAAAAACTGGAGATTAAATATATTATTTCAGAACAGCAGCTGTGAAGTTGGTGACTCACTGCAAAAACTGCTGACAGTATCCTGCTCTGCATGTATTTTTAACATACACAGTAATGCATGTGTAAAATACAGTTAAAAATAAAGAGTATTAAATCCCCATTAGGAAAAAAAAAAAGTGCTATAGTTATGGAGCAGAGAATTTCTTTAGGAAAAATTCAGGTTCTTAAAAGTAACAGAAGATAAATAGGTTGCATCACTAACTCTTGGGCAAGCTGTGGAGATCATGGGTTTAGAAATGTCTGCAAAAAGGTGAAAAAAAGAAATTTTTGATGTGAGAGATTGGAATAAGTGCTGAGAATGAGAGTGGATTGGTAATTTTGAATACAAGATCAAGGGAAATTAGGGTAAAGGAAAATAACTTTGGGGGAAGCCCTATTTTATGTATTTTTTAAGAAGATACATCCTTTGTGGAGTTGAGAGAGGTTATTCTCATAAATGAGCATGTTCTACAGTGAAAATTCCCTGTTCTGTGTTACCAGCCTCTATGCCAAACAGGAGATAGCCTGAAAGGCCTGCTGGCAAAAGGATCACACATTTCCACTCAGTGGAAACCAAATATCATATTTGGTGTCATATGTACGAACTTGGGTGCAGTTGGTCAAGAAAAGTAGAAGTAAAAGATTGTTTATCATTAAAGCCCATAAATCACTGTGGTTGGACCTTGCCTCAGGTGGCTGGATGTAATCCTGGCAAGCAGTAACTCAGAAATGGTGTTCCCACTAGGGCAAATTGAACCCAAGGGGAATTTTGTGAGTGTTCCCAGTTAATTAAGATCTTACCAGTTCAGCAGAAAGAATAAAAACATTAAAAAGTGTAATAAATGTATATACAAGTAGCATGCTTTAATACATTCTTTGATCATTTGTCCCCGGTCAGCATTTCTTTGAAATACTACAAAAATGGGCGAGATGGGGAGTGTAACTGGAATAAGGATGGCTGTGAACTTCTCCTGGTGCTAAAGCTCTTGATCCCCACTCACACCTACACACTGACATTAACTGAAAGCACTTGCAATTAAACCATGAATCCAGGTGCCTGCTGGTGTCAGGGAAAAGAGAGAGAGTGATGTTATATTTTCAAAATATCTGTAAACTCTAATGTGACACATCTCGCAGCAGGTAGAAAGACTTGCTACTTTAGTTGTGGGAGGAAAATCTTTTTTGTATTAGCTCTCTTACCTTTCAGATGCTTTTAGAAAGGCTGAAATGTATAGCTGAAAGGAAACATATTCTGCCTGAAGCTAGGGAAAAAAAGGAAATCAGACCTTTTTCATCTTGCTACAATTAGAATACAACTGTAAACCATGTAGTTCAAAAATTGTTTATGAACTCACAGGTCTGAACTGAATAACCATCTGTAAATTTTAAAAATTAAAATCCCTTTAGGAAGTAGTGACCTTGCGGAGCTTAAATTGCTTATAAAATTCTGAAGGCTGAATTAGTTAGGGAAAGTGATGAACTAGATAAAAAATAAGTTAAAAAAATCAGTACAAGCTGTTCTTCCCCATCTGTCCAGAGGGCTGGAAGAAAAGCCTGACTTCTGGCTGAACTGTCTGGTGTTTGCTGTTTCTTCTAGTTTGCTTCTTACTGTATTTATGGTCAGACCCCGGCAGCTTTAGCAAACGACTTGAGCAGGGGCTCAGCTTGGAGTCATGAACCATCTCTGGCGGCTGCGATCGATGCTGCCAGCGGGATGGACCGGCACATGCTGGGAGAAAAGAGGAATGTCAAACAGTGCTTATTCAAAAGATGCATTCCTTGCAAACCATTGGTGGAGCCCTGGTTACAGAGTGGGATTCATCCTGTTGGGCACTGGAGAGGTGCTTGTGTTGGGGCTCGTTGGGGTTGAGGCGTTTTCCATGCAGAATTCCCGTGTACATAAAAGGGGGGATGCTGAATGCCAAGTCCTGCACGCTGGGCTGTCCCAGCAGAGCTGAGGTGAGGTAAAACACCTTCTCTCCCTGTGCTGCAGGCCCTACACTGTCAGCAGTAATGGGGCTGTTGTCTTATCTCGGCTGGGGGTGGGCGGCTGCACTGAGAAAGGTCTCCCTCTGCTCTTTCTTCTCTACTTTTGTGTCAAAGGTGATGCTCCTGAGGAAGTTTTTGGTGGCAGCAGCGAAGTTCCCCGTGGCCTCTGGTTCTCAAATGTTACAGAAGCTTTATTAAATGGTAAATAAGAAATGCTGTGGAAGGAAAGCCCTAAAGAGAGAGATCTTGGCCAAAATAGCGCTGCGGAACGGTCTGTAAAATACAGGCGAGTGAACTCAAACACCAGCAGAAGCTAAGATGCCCATATTGGCCATTATGGGGCACCTGGGGGCTTTTACAGCAGCCTAAACTTTCTGCCAGTTAATTTTTATGTTGTTTTGAAACTGGATCATCTTCACTACCGTTTCATCTTCACTACCATCATTTTCATTACTGTTGTGCAAATGCCATTACTTTAAAGAACTGTCAATCAGAGCTGGTTATTAGCACGTAGGGGTGGTGGTATGCAGATTTCATTGTAGACCAAAAGGCTTTAGTCCATTGCCTTGTGTACAGGATGGAGATCAAATACGGCACAAACTGATGAAGAATTTCTCAAAGCTCACAGTGTCATTTAAACAGAACTTTGAAGCTGGAGTTTTAAAATTCCATTATTTAATGTTTAACCATTAAAAAAAAAGTACTCTTTAAAGACTAAGTAGCACTGACATGATGTCATGAGCTTTTCATAAAATCACAGAATGGTTTGGATTGGAAGGGTCCTTAAAGATCATCCTGTTCCACTCCCTTGCCATGGACAGGGACACGTTTCTCCAGACCAGGTTGCTCCAAGCCCCATCCAGTCTGGCCTTGGAGACTTCCAGGGATGGGCATTCACACTTAAAGGATTTTTTTCTTTCAGATACAAACCAGAAGTTGCCAATTTAAGACTTCAAATCCGAAATGAACAGAATTGTTGTGCCAGTGGTGAAAAAATAACAAATACCTGTAAGACAAGTATTACTGCAAATAGGGAATAATTTGCTCTGTAGAAAAGCCCAAGATTTTTCTACAATTTGAAAACTTGTACTTGCTTTATTAAGGATCTGATAAATGGCTGAGCTGTGTTGGCTACAAATTAGGTCTGTTGACTTTCTGCTCTTCATTATGGGTAGTGTCAGATTTGTACCTAAAACAGAGCAAAAAACAGTAGTAAAACTCTGATATAACCAGCACAAAATCTCAATAGTGTACAAAATGTCACTTAGGAAACTCTTTGATGTTTGTGGAAACAGTGTATTAGCTTTATTTGTCTGTTCGTTCCATTTGCATTTCTGTGCTCTTTGCTTCCTGAGGAAATCTTTTTCCATTTAATTAGCCACAAAAGCTAAGATACATACTTGTTAACAGGCTTAATTTGCAGTGCTGTGCCAAAGGTTCTGTGCAAGCCTTTGTCTGCAGTGTGGGAAGAGAGGACAGGTCCATGTTGTTCCTACCAAGCCTGTAGCAGGAATGGCCGTTGCTGCTTTTGTGCCACTGTTCCTGGATTCAACGCTTTTTGCTCTTAATCAAGAGTTTAAAAAGCCCCTGTCTCACCTGCCTCACCACCTCACACACCTGCAGAGGTGTGGGTAACACCACCAATTCCGGGTGTTGCTAAACATGTGACCTTAAAAATCTTAAAACTTCAGTGTGGTGCATGCTACATGTTTATACAATTAAATATTATCAAAGTTTAGGATATAATGTCATGAAAACCAGGTTTTCCAATATTTTCCAAAATTTTAAGTACACTGAAGATTATGGTCATCTATTGCCTTCATTAATTTTTAGAACCATGTTAAAAATAAGGGTGAAATATCATAAGAGTAATTTCTTTTGTACACATATATAATAGGAATGTTCTAATTTGCAGTTAATTTGCAGACTTCCCTTTGTGTATGAACTTTCTGTACTAAATCATGCCGTCTTTGCGGTGTGATTTTTTTCTTCAAAGTAACTTTTATTTTGACAGTCCACATGTCCTGTTAAAAAGTACATCCCCTCTCTTTTATACAGATGGGTTGTTTACCTATATTTTTCAAGCAATGGGAAAAAAATTCCATCCTTTAAGAAGGACCAGGGAAGGTAAAGACTAACAACGACAGAAGAAAAGTTATGTTCTCCTTTAAAAAAAGAATTTAGGATCTAATCTGGGCCCTGGACTCCAGTCAGCTTGTTGACCCCAAGAATCCGCAAAATAATTGACTGCTATATCAGTATGTTAATATCCATGGACCAATTCCATATTGCAATAAATTCAGAGTGTTTCAGCCTCAGAAAGCTACCCTGTGTAATTCAAAATATTCCCCCAAATGAAGGCTTAACTCTTAAAGAAAACAAAAATCTCTGCTCTCACAGGCCCGATGTCCAGCAGTGGTTATTCCTGATGCCAAACACCCTTTTCCAAACACATTCCTTACTTCACACTAATCGTCCTACTAAACCAACAGCAGTGTAATCCCAAAGGGTAACTTCCGAATCATCCAGATTTCCAAGGCCTGACAAAACGCAGCTGGGAATTTACTCACTTAGCATGTTTTATGAAAGCAGAAGGTGACTGAACTGTCAGAATGAAAACATTTAACAGCAATAATTTGATTGCAAGGAAATGGAGACAGCATTGAGACAGAAGCAGTTGCTTTCTGACAGTGTCTCCCAGATTTCCTTGCAGACCAGCAGAAGAGCTCCTGGCTGCTGGGAGCCTGGGAATCCCTCAGCATCACCCATCCTGTCTCTGACAGGAGCTGCCTAGGGAGGGGAATTAATTCTGCACATTTAGACAACAGAGCGATTAAATAGAATAATTTTGTCTTCCAGCAAAAATTAATGACTTGCTGATCTGTCTGGGAGTTTTCCTAAAACTCCTATGTCGTTGCCACATGAAAGGTTTGCAAAACAGCCCCTTTCAAGTTCAAAAACCAAAGGCTGCAGCAGCACCCAGCCCCTCCATACAGCACTTCTACATACAATTAGTGTGCAGATATAAATCAAGATTAACACACTTCTGTATTGTGTAATCCCTGGCATTCTCAGCACAGTAGATATATGGGCTATTTAGACTTTATTGTGTAAGTTTGGAAGCAGTTTAACTCTTTAATTACACATTTTATGTAATAGCAAGTTACTAAATTATATGTACGTAATTCACACATAGAGCAGTATATTGCCCTCATCCTCTCTGCTTTTTAATTCCCTTCCTAAAAACAACATCTGCAAGTAATTTCTTTATAGGCATATTTTCCATGATTTGCTGCAAAATAAAATTTGACTCTTTTATTTTATCCTTTTAGATGGTTGCCACCTTTTCATACTCTCAAAGCAGTGATGTACATTGGTGTTCATAGTGATCCACCCTCCCCATGTTCCCACTGAAATTCCCTGCGTTTGGTGCAAACTTCTGCAAGACACGGGGCTGGATTTTCAGATCTTTAGACTATCAGGTAGCAGATTGTGGTTTAGAGCACAGTGTACATTTATAGTGCAGTTCACATGGTGAAGAACTTACCCTCCACTCTGAATGACACGGACTACTTTAAATGAGAAAAACTAGTAAGGATAAGAACTCCAAACAACTGCTATATTATTTTTTTTTTCATTTCAAGCCACTTCTGAAAGCTACTCCAAAAGCAGTTTTTAGGGATACTTGGTCAGCTGGGCTGTGTGGATTTATCACATGCTGGTACACTATTTCAGAGGGAAATTCTGGAAGGTTTTCCTATGAGGCAATGCTGAAACATCCCAATTGATAATTTTTTAAAAGCTGGTTCTGGTTCTCAGTTGGAAATTGTATTTGCTAAGTGGTTTATTTTGTGTTTGCAAGAATACGTAAGACAACAAGGACAGGCTGGATTTAAAACAAATTATTTGGAACCATTTAATTTTTTTTGGAATGTTCATATATGCACATTTTGCAGATTTAGGGCTTGATCATAATTGGGAAAAAAAAAGTGTTCAAGTACCTATGTTATATAGGGTATTAGTTCTGTGCTTCATATCTGATTTGAATAAAATATACTGTGCTGAGTCCAGAGTATTCTTTGCCCCCCCAACCATACAAGTTAATAAAACAGTCTGAGCCTTATATATTTGTAACATTTTACTGAATAAGCTATATTCATAAATTGAATTTTTTTAATCAAGAAGAAGAAAACTCATTGGTCATGTCTGACTTGCATCTAGACTCATTGTAGCATTGAGACTGAATTGCTACTTAATTCAAAAAGCAAAAGTAGAAGAGATTGTACATCAAAAACCATTTACAAACCTTCCTATATTTGAAGAGAGAATCAGTTGTCAGCTTTATCAGGCAATATAGGGTTCCCATTCCTACCATCCCTCTGTCACAAATTAATCCTGATTTATACGTGAAACTACACATGATGAGTCATTAACAGTGGCAATGCACCCAATTCTGGATAATCTGTACACACAGTACATATAAACCACATAAATCAGCATGCATACACAGGCAAACAAATGCACAGTTACAGTCCTGTGTGCATAAGGACACACCAAATGCTCTCCATCTGCAAAGGGATGACCTTCTGCTCTACCAAATGAATTACAAAATCTTTTCTAGCTGCTACCAGTGTGCAGATCATATTCTTAGAACACCCATAAACATCCTAGTTACTGCCAATTTGAGGAATTTTAGCTCAGTACTCGTTTCTCTTTTGCTGCTACAGGAGGAAAGAAATCCTTCTTGTTAGAAGGACAAGATGTACTGCTGGATTGTATCCTGACAAATGACCTTTCCCAGGCTTTAATAGCTCCAGGAAGGGTATCCTTGAAAGTAAGTGGGTGTTTACAGTTACCATTTGAATGGGGAAGCACTGCACCTTTCTCCTGGCATCTTTGGGTGGTGTGGGTGAAAACTGCCTTTTGACATATTCATCCTGTACATGTCTCTTCTGCTGAGGGGCAGCCTGAAATGTGCTGCTTTTATTTTACTAAACTCTTCAGTTTTGTAAAAATAGACACTGAGTGTCTTGCTGAAGCAGATCCAAGCAGGATTGCTCGTTGTGGCACCGTGTTGTTGCATGAAGTGGGAAAAAGGCACTACTGCAACTTTTCACAGAGGAAGGACAAAATCCAGCCTTCCTTATTCATTAGGCCCTTTCAGGCTGTGACCGTTCTGTCACAGCTGAGGTGACAGGAGGCCATCCTTCACAGTGATGAACATGTCAGCCTATTCTCTTCTCAGCTGTCACCCCATCATTATGCATATGGCAGAGAGAAGAAAAAAAAGAAAAGAAACAGAAAAGACGCGATTTGATTGAAACATGGATTTGTGCAGGCATAAGGATCGTGGCTCAACAGGTGTGAGCCCTGCGTTTGAAACAGGGATGAAAATAGGAATCAGACATCACCGGAGTTTGCCCAGCTCCCTTGTATGAGTCGTGTTGGGTGCGAGGGGTTCTGTTCCTGCAGCTTTCCCGCACGGAACGTGTGCTGCTGCTGCTGCCATTGAATATTTGGTCACATATAAACCAAACTTCTTTATTTTTAGTAAGACTGCAGCTATGTCTTGCAGTGTTTATTTTAACAGATACAGCTCCTACTCCTAACCCCCACAAACTAAAGGAGGAAGAATATCTAGAAAAGACTTTACTAAGTAGGTTGTTGCTTGTCTGCACCTTTGGAAAGCAAAGCTGTAAGTCAGTAAGCCTCGGAGGCGGAGGAAGAGTTGGTCTCAAAGGAGAAGACTCTGCTGGAGCTGAATGTAGGGCTTGCAGCAGGACCTTGACTAAATGGATGAATTGTAAGAATCTTTTATATAAAGCACAGCTCAGATAATGCAAATTTTATTTTCCATGTAAATAAGACAAAGCAGCTACACAAATACCTGATATTAAAATCCCTGTTGTGGTTAGAAATCTGTATTAGTCTTACAATTCGCTGTGTACTGCTTTGATTTATGGAGCTCTGTAACTGTACAGCTGTCTAGAGAGAGCAGAAACATCCCATGCAGATTTCACAGCTGCCTGGTGTCGGGAGAAGTGACATTGGAAACCATTATATTTGAAGTCTGGTTTAGAAGGGAGTTTTGTTGCTGCAAGATCATACATTGAGTATACTGTCATTAAGTTATTTGAAAACATGATGATAATGTGACAGAAAAAATAAATGTGAAAATGTTGACCTGTGTAAAAAATCAACTGTTGAAGGGAAGTAAATCAAGTGTTATTCTTGTGATGACTACAGGAAAGTGTTTGACAATGTGATATATGAAGAGAAAATGATATCTAGGGGAGGGGTAGAGGAAAGGAAGAACTGGAATGATTTTAGGAAATACTTATAATTCTGACTTTCTGCTTTTAGATTAGACTGATGAGGGAAAAACAAAACCAAATCCAAATACTTGACTCTTGCAATTCTCATAATGCCTTTAGTCTGTTTGAGATTCAGTAGTGATGAAAAGCTTGCTGGAGAAGCCAAGGATTACATGNAGAATCCCCCCAAAAACCGGGGGACCCCCCATAAATTGAGAAATAAAAAAAAAAAAAAAAAAAAAAGGTGATTCAGTGTCCTGGCATAAACTGGATCTCACTTGCTCTACTTACTGCAATTTAGTGGAGCCTAATTTAAGCGTTACTTACTTCGGAGGTGCTGCTCTGATCTACAGTCAGGAGGGAAATGTGAACTCCAATATCAGCCCTCTGTACAGAGCTTTTTGTTGTGGCCCTGAAAAATCCCCACACTCAGTACTTTTTAACTTACATAATGTGTCTCAGTCCCAATTGCTCTATCTATCTATTAACCTACATATGTCTGTATTGGGGAAAAGAGTGCAAATCTGCCATTTGCTATTTCTGTGTGCCCTTGAAACTTCAAATAAATCAGACAGAATAAGACCACTCTGATTTCCACTAGCACTGCACATAGCTGGGTTTCACAGGGAGAAAGTAGCGGGGCGCTCACTGCAGTCACTCAGTGTAGCTGCAATGTGTTTACAAAAGGGTTTTTTAATTATTCTCAGAATAAAATGTAGCATCAGTGATAATGCACTTCCTTGTAACCACACTCTAGGCAATAACACATCTTTTGAAGTGTGATCAATGCTGTATGCAAAGCTTCTTTCTTGTAAAAATAGGAATGCTGAATATTCTCTATGACATGCTTTTAAAATCTGCCCTCCACTGTTACTAGGCTTTAATAAGAGCAAACATCACACAAAAAAATAAAAGGTCATTTATGACAAGAATGTAAATATATGGTAAATCCACAGCAAAAATATGCCTTGGAGTTAGTTGGGGGAGTTCATTCCAGTCTAGCTTTTGTAAGGGTAGAGTAGCTTAAAAGATTTGTTTATCAACAGATATTACTCTCCATATATTTTGTAGTATGCTGAAGTTTTTCTCCCGTTTTTCTTTGTCTGCAGAAGCAGACACTGTCTGTGACTTTTGTAAGCTGATCCTGTGCAATTGCAGCATAGGGGGAGCTGGCCTAGATGGATATTGGTTTTTTTTGGGGGAGGTTGAGCTTTTTAAACTTTTAGACATTTTTTTCAGGAGCACTTATTTCACTCAGTGAGGCAAAATGAGCTATATTTGGGGGGGGAAAAAAAGTAGAACAGAAGAACTGGGATGAGTTAAAGTGATGTTCAGAGGCTTTGCTAGCGGAGCTGCACCACTGTAATTGCTGCTGACAAGACTGGGCACTGCAAAGCCTCTCCAGCATGGGAATGAGGGCACTGGAGCTGCACAGCTTCTCTGGAAATCCCCAAAACCCAGCCTAAAGAGCCTCCCTGCTGGTCTCAGGTACCCCAGGGATTAATTACGTGGACTGACAATTAATAGGACAAAACTAGATTGAGCTGTACTATTCCAGCTTCCAGAATTTCTCGCATTACCTTAAAATTATGTATGTCATAGAATCGCGGAATCATGGAATGGTTTGGGTTGGAAGGGCCCTTAGAGCTCATCTCATTCCAACCCCCTGCCATGGGCAGGGACACCTTCCACTAGACCAGGCTGCTCGGAACTCCATCCAAATGAGGCTCCTCAAAGGCTTGGAAATAGATCTGAGTCTGAGCCAAACTAGAGGTGGGACTAGGAAAAGCATAAATCAAAAGCAAGAAAATCCTTGGCTGTCCAAGGATTTACTTTGTGCTGGATTTCTTTCATTTCCTATCTGCCCCAGCAGAGAACTTTGTTTTCTCTGTGCCTGTTAATAAGAACCTGCAGGGGGACTAATAAGATGCAGGGAATGTTTGGTGGAACAGGTAGTATTACACTTTTAATTATTTTCTACAGCAATTACTGTTTTTCTGCTTTTTTGGTTCTGTTCCAAGACCTGGGTTGTTTTTTTTTGGAACACTTACACCCAGGTCTCATTTTTTTCCTTTTCTGCCATTCTCTTTAAGTTATAGAGGTGTTTATTTAAGGACAAGTGAGAGGTGCTGGGAGGGGCAGGCATCATGATTGAACTGCGGGCTCCAGACTGAAAAGACTTTTAAAGTTAGGTGTTATTAAGAGCACATTTAATCAGGGAAAGTGACAAACAATTTGTTGTAAGACACATAAATACTAGTGGGAAACTAATTTCAGTGGCATAAAAAACAATCAACACTTGCATATAAAGTAAATGGAAAACGGGTGCTCCTGCACATTATTGCTCCTGCTGTGTATCACAGTTATTTACAACAATTACTTTCTGCTCTTGACCAAACTAGCCCTTTTTATTACTCACAGAGTAAGGCAGGGACAGAAAATATTCAGAAAATGGAAAAACAGCCACAGGATTCTCTTTTTTTTCCTTTTTAGTTGGTCATATTTAATAATCATAAACTTCCTTGTTGCTTAAGAGCCTGACCTTCTCTGTTAGCAAAGCTCGCACCTAAAAATCCTGCAAAGTTTCAATTTCTAAATGTCACAAAATATCAAATGGGTGCAGAAGATAAGAAGCAAGTCAATAAATGTTTGTATTCTTCTTTTGATGCTCTTTTGTATTTCATTTTCTATGAAAAAAAAAAAAAATAACCCAAAGTTTAATTTCTGCTCCAAACAGAAGAAAGAGAGCAGAGCCTGGGGTAGCAGCCAGTTAAAATACTGATTACAGTGCATAGCAATTTGCTGAAAAATAAATAAATAAACTCCAAATGCCTGCAAACTATTTAGGAAAAAAGCATACTGTTTCCTATGGTGGGAAGAAGTATAATTAAAAAGCTATCAGCAGTCTGGGGTTGTCAAAAATACTTTGTCACCTGAAGCACATTCCTTGTAATTATCTTTTGGGCTTTAAGCTAGATCACCATTAACCTCCAAAGAAGAAGGGTTACTATGCTTTCTGGTGTGAGAAATTGTATCATCATGTAAATTAAACCCTGTTAGGTAGTCAAATTGGATTTGGGAAACGATTGAGTATTAAACCTAGTCATGTATATTATCAAATGACACAAAGCATGAAATGCTAAGAGGGGAAGAAACAGAAAATTATTTTTTCCTTCCTAAAAAGTGTCAGCATTCTTGTACAAAAACCTACTTCTTTTTGGCGGAGATAAAAACAAGCCGAGGTAACACGTATTGTGTATACATTTTGATTACTTTTTTAAAAGTTTTCATTTTCCAGGGCAGGGGGAATGAGACAAGCCAGTGCTGGCTGATAAGAATGTAACAGTCCTTGAATCACACATATCTATTACTCAGCATCTCATACCCTGACACGTAATTGCCGGGGTTGATATGCAATGCCTCCTTCTACCCAAATGAATCAAGTTTACCCAATCTCCTGCTGATGCATTTGCAGCAGTAGTGGCTGCATGGAAGGAAACTTTCTCCTTCTCTGCCTGGTTATATGGAACACATGAAAAAATTTTAGCCAATTGCTGAAAAAAATAGTACTATCCTATAGAACATAAGCAGTATTATTTAGGAATAAAGGAAATGAAAAAAAAAAATTACTTGAGTTTTCTTTTTACTCTATTTTACCATATTTTCTTTTTTCTTCTTATACTGTAGTCGGTATGTGCCTGAGGAATTTGTGGTTTGCATCCTAGGAGAAGAAATGCCTTTTAAGCATAGATGTTTTTCTTGTTAGCTTTTCTAGCAGTGTTTACAAGATGCAGTATCTCAGTGACCAGCATAAAAGAAAGGGTGATTTCACTCTGATTACAGTGCTGGATGTGAACCTGGAAACACACGGAGTCTATGTTCCTGCAGGTGTTTTAGACGGGCCAGCTTGAGGTGCATCATCAAAATTTCTGGATTTCAGAATTGTTTGTGGTGGCTAAGTCATTCCTTGTCCTGTTTCCTGCACCCCCTCTGTTTGCTGTCTGCTTCCAGAAGTGCCATCAGCTCTTGCAGAAATTTTAACTTCATACCTAATGTCTCTGTTTCCCAAGCCCAAACGGGGTGATGGGGGCTCAGGGTGTCCCTCAGACCCCCCAGCTCTGCATGGGGAGTGGCTGTGCTCAGCTCCGTGCCCAACAGTGTTTTCAGCAAGCAAAAGACAGAAAAAGGAAAAAAACCAACAACTTTTCACTTCTGCAAAGAACTGGCAGAGAGGAAAAGGCTGAACTTCATTTAATGGTGAGGGAAGAGTGGATAATATGTTTTTCTCAGGAACAGGAGGAGTGAAACTCAGACCTTTGCAAATTGCTAACACCCTGTTCTATCATTAAGGAGCATACGCTTCTTTGTAGTTGCTAAATATAAAAATAATTTGCTGTCAATCTCCAAAGCTGAGAGTTTAAATTTACCTTTTTTTTTTTTTATTTTGAAGAGACCTTTTTTTTTTTTCCTGCCAAATTACTGCATGTTGACAATGGTCTATATCCAGCATTTACAGTCTTTTTGCTTTCAACTCGTGGAAAGTGGGTAGTTGAAGTGGTGTGCACAACAAAGGAGAACATCCATTGGTTCCGTATAAACCTTTTAAAAGCCTCGGAACGAAAGGCAAGGCAGGCTAATATGAATTGCAAAAGGACACAATTAATTTGTACATGGAAGAAGATTTTTAGTATGCCATTAGCCTCTGTAATAGCCAAAAAATAAAAAGGCAATCATGGATAACCTTGCCAAAAGTGTGATGAACTGCTTGTCATGAAGAAGTTTTGTATTTTAAGCAGATGCATGATGTTTTTGTAAAATTATTTTGTTAACTCTTAGTTTCTGCCCGTGAAATAATGTTTAAAAAAATGTTATTGAAAGTCACTGATCATTTCAGAGTAGTCATGAAAAATCAACAGCATCCACTGAAGCAAGTGGAAGTGCTGGTGGTGTTTGGAAGAGTTTTGAATTTCCAGCAGAGCAGTTCTGTCTCATTTCCTCTGTGTCCTTGTGCCTTTCCATATAACTTATTAATGGAAGCATCAGTTAAAAAAGGCCATGAGGAAGTTATGAACCTCTGTTCTACGTCCCATATCTTTAAGAAGCTAATTTTTCCCATTTTATCTTTTTAAAAAAAGAAAGTCTCTTCTCTTTTTTCCCCCTTTTCTTCTCCCTAAGTTAGTTAATCTTTTTCAGCATATATTATCTGCATATTATACAGCATATAGCCTATTTTTAGAAAAAAATATGTAAATTCTAAGAATTTATTAAGTGGTTTTATTTCTAGCTATAGCTAGCCAAGGTCATAAACTGCTCTTGAAGATTCCTGCTAACAATGAAAGTTAAATTACGCTACAGGTATTAAAAAGACAGGATTAGGCAACTGATGAATTATTTTCTGCATACCATGAAAAGAAAATAATTCATGGGATTTCAGTAGCCTGATTTAATCAATAACTCTGTAATTCCTAATCAATCATAGCTTACTTTTATCCATCATTACAAGGGTGCAATAATTGTTAGTCCTCTATGACAGTATCTGACAGCATTAAATCATTTATAGAATAATATAGGCACTCTTATGAAACAACAAGGAGCTAGTGTCTTGTCAGTGATTGTGAGAAACCATCATTTATGTTAATAACACTTAAAATATCACAGTAGCCTGCAAAGAGAGACTCCTGAATCCTACAGCAGTAATGGAGACTCCAGACTGTATCTGCTGGAAATAAGGTAGGAGATACTTGCTGGAAAAATGCATTTCTTGAATATTGTATGGCTTACAAGGTTTAGTATGTATTTATTTGGGAAAAAAAAACCATTATGGCAATTTATGGAGCAATAAACTGCAGTATGGGTGAATTTTATAAGCCTTCCTTGTGTGCCCACTACAGAAGAGTCTTATCGATTATCAGTCTGATTTTTTTCATCAGTGCTGCTCATTTGTAACTCCGTTCATATTCATTTGGTAGCAGGAGAAGGGACAGTTTCTCAGTGCCTGTGGCAATCAGGACAATTTATCTCCAGACAGAAATCTCCTCTCAGAGTCGCAGTGCTCCAGTGGCAGCAGCTCGATACCCTCTCTGCAAAGTCCTGGCTTGTCTCAGTCCAGTTCCCTTCCTGCTATGCACTCACCTTCACACTCTTCCCATCCAAAGGTTTTGATTTTCCTTTTAATACCTTTAGGACTGTACAAATGAAGTCTTCAAAAGGTCCAGTTGGATGTCTTTGACTGGGGTAGGTTTATGATTGCCTGTGCTATCACTAGCATATTCTGCTCTACACATATGTATATTTGGATTAATCATATGAATTATGTTCTGGGTTTTCCCCTTTCTCTTTTCTTCTTTGATGCTGTAAATCGGTAGAAATCAGGACTGATGAGACACTTGCAGTCAGCAGATGCTGTGTGGCAGAGAATCTGTTTTCCACCATTACATCCAGGTTTTTCTTCTTCCTCTGTGATCCTTCTTTGCCATTTCTGACAAATTTCCCCGCTCCACCGTGCTTTATTTCTCTCATTTTTCCTTGCTCCTCTGGATGAATGCTGCCTTTTTCAGCCTCTCATATTTTCTCCAGTTGTGAACTGCTCAAGGCTGTGCTCGGCCCCGGGCAATATTTCTTTTATCCTGCCCTTCACTGTGGCCTGTTCCCATTGCAGCCATGGCAAAGCTTTGCGATAAATCCCCGTTTTCTGCCGCTTTTCCAGCTGTGGAAAATACCCCTCTTGGTGAGCCAGCCATTGCAATTAATGACAGTTACAGCCCTGTTTAGGATTCCTCCTGCGGGTCGGCTCTCTCTAACCCCAGGGTGGGATTGAACATGGGGACAAAGCTCTACAACCTCATCTAATGTGAAGTCAGCCTTGGAGGGGCAGGGGTTGGACCTCCTGAGGTCCTTACAACCTAAATTATTGTCTGGTTCCAAATATAGCCTTCTTCCCAAAGTATTCTTTAAAGAGATGTGTAAGACTCCCTAAGGATACACGAAGCATCTCCTCTTCTTTCCCATCTGGATTTCTGCATTTCGTTTTGCCTCCCAAAGAATCCACACTTGAAAGCACAGTCAGGGTATTAGGCTTCTTTCCAAAAGAGTTAAAAGAAATATCAAGCTCCAATTAGCCTGAAACTTCTTGATTTTTTTCTGCTTTACCTTGTGAGATAGAGAAAATTAATGACGATTGCTCCCACGTAGAAAACAGTGAATTAAATACAAAATAAAAATAACAATAATAAATTGGATTTTACTTGAATGATCCTTTCCAGGCCTCTAAAATTTTTTTTGCTTATTTATTTAGAAAAAAAAAAGTAGGTGAAGGATTGCACCTTTTGCACTCTTAAGTTTTGAGAAGAAATGTGGCAATGCAAAGAGTCAGACTCACCCTGGCATGATTTGATCAGATTCGAGGAACTGACACCAGGGACTAATTTGGCCCAGGAAGCTGGTAATCATGTACCACAGATGTTACAGTATTTGAAGGCAATGGTCCATTATAGCAGAAGGAACAATATTATGCCCCAAAGGACCTATCAAGTGAATGAGATGTTGAGAGGCTTTTTACACAAACATTGATTCTGTACTGGTTGCAAGATCCAAGTGTGCCCAAGAAAATGAAAGACTTTACTGGATCTTAACATTGGTGTCTCTTTTAGAGCTACCAGAGGGCATTTTAATATCATCCCCTAACTGCCTGTATAGAAATGTCCAGTTAAATATGCAAGTGGAACTTCTATTTCTTTACCAATAGTCTTAAAAATATTAAAAGAATGTCTTCATGTATAGCTCAACATCTTGCAATATTTTTGTCTTATTAGAAATTCTTAATGCAAGTTCTTAAAATATTTTCAAATATCTACTTTTAAGTAAATGTGATATGTCCGTGAAAATCTATGCACATTTATGTATTTTGAGAAGCAGTCACATAGTTTATCATTGGAGGACAGAGGTCAGAGGCGTATTACAAAAAGAACAATTACGGTTTGTACTCTGTGATTAAATATCAGAAGCATTAACCAGCCTCAGCGTTACAGTCATAATATTAGAATAAAAATGACAGTTACTCTTGTAAAAGGCTAATGAGGTTGTATGTGTATAAAGCTGTTCTGTAATTTCAAATTGGATACAGACCTGCATAGACTGATTCATTCCACCCACTCAAAAAAAGAGGAGACTTCCCAAATCTTTCCTTTTTCCCAAAGTAAGCACTGAGTCCTTTGTTATAATTCAGGTGAACTCTGAATCACTGGTGGCTCCTTCCCAGCAAACCAGCTGGTTAAAGCAGGCAGCTTAGAGGCTCTGGCTTTTTGGGTTTCCTTCACTGGGCAAGTTGTAAGGGACAAAGATGATGACCCTCAAAAGGAGCTTTTGTTTTCTTACTACTTTAACTGACACTGGAAAGAACCTTCTGGGCAGCTTGAAGGATTTGGTAAAGCCCATTTAACTTCTCCTGGTGACTGAGTAACAAGGTGTTTTATATCCTGAAAAAATGTCATATTCACTTTCTCCTTTCGTAGCAGTTTGAGTTTTTTTTTGCATTGTTTGTTTGTTTTTTCAGCAGTGCTCCTGAAAACTCACGAGAGTCTCAAATTCTGCTGGTCTTGGCAGCAGCTGTGGACTTCTCTGCTGTTGCTGGTTTTCAATGCATGTGTTTTCTTTAGATTAAAAGGCAAAGTATATTCATTCAAGGCTTAGGCAGTTTAGCATAATTAATTGCACAATACAAATAATTTAATTAAGTTTTCACATTGCTGAATTAAAGTCCTCGGGAAGCACATTAGTTGTTTTCATAATGCCAGACATACTCTTTCTGTCTTCACTGGAGATTATTTTTTCCAGCATACTCAGTGCAAGGAAATGGCAGAGAATATGAACAGCCCCCAAAAACCCAAACCCTAGTTAGGGCCCCTTGCACGTGTAAGAAGGGTGTCAAGTGCTCTTCCTGTAAGACAAGTGAATTCCCTACACTGTTGGATGGACATCATTTTGAAAAGGCTGAAATGATTCATGTCACTCTCTGCCCCCTCAGTCCTCTCCTGGACAGGTTGCCCTTGCCCCAATAAGTGTGTCTATTGTATTGGTGTCTTGTGTTTCGCACGTCTGTCCTACACAAAATGGATTGAACCTGTCTGTCAGCCCCGTGTGCTCTCTAGACAATTACGACCTCTTCATTACTCTTCCCGTGATTGGATGTCTTTTAGCGACTTAAAAATAAAGTCTTCATCAAGTTGGCAATCCCTCAGGCTCATGGGTCTCCCAACACCCCAACCACTTAATCTAATTTATTATGCAGATAGAAATGAAGATCTGCTGTCACTGCTGCACTGGGGAGAGGGAGTAAAGTGCTGTGAGGTCTCAGAGACCCAACCTCCACCCAGAGGGACCATGGTGTGTCCTCTGAGAGGTTTGTCCTCAAACCTGCTCATTCCTTTCGGCTCGGTGACTGTTTTCACCTCCGTAATGCGGTCGCTGCTAGTTGCCTAGCACTGCACATTTCTGCCTTTCTGCCGCTCAAGAAAAAGGTTAAGAATGAAAATATCTGCCAGCTAAGGTCTTTTCAACTTTTTTTCCAAGATAGAGTCCAGCTGACACATTTTGTATTGACACCTGGCAAAACGTTCACAGAAATGACATCTGCCCATTAAAAATATCCCTCTTACTTTTTCTTATCCTCAGGGATTTCAAGACTGCAAATCATTTTCATGAGAGATGTAACCTTAGATCAAGTTATGTAAAAATACATCACTTCCATCAAGTGAAATAATCACAGTATGTTACAGGAATATTAAGCAACTGCCTTTCCTGTGTGGCGTGCATGGGAATTTTTTGAGTTTTCCTCTCGGTGCCTCCGATTGTTATTTCATATTGTGACACCTGTAATTGTATATAGCAATCTAGATTTTAAAATCCTGACAAGGCTGCTCTGGGTTCCACTGCATACATAAATCCATCACAGCAGACAAGATAGATTTTAAATTGATGGTACCACACCAAGCACTGAAATAAAAGCAGTAGCTGCACTTATCCTTGTAGACTAATAGCTGCAAATGATTTTATGAATCATTAGTTCAGATCCTATAGTCCTACCCGTTTGAAACCATTTCTAGATTAATGCTTTTTTGTCTGTGATATGATATTAATAGGCAACTGAAAAGCATGCAGTTTCTAGCGGTGTGTCACAGCAACATTTTAGTGATGGAAGGGAATTTGTAGTATTGGAATAACTGATGGATTGCTGGGATTTGGATATCTGGCAGTTTTTTCAGGAGACTTATCTCCTGAGAGCTAGTGTTCTGTGAGAAAACCAAATTCTGAGCATGGATTGCCTGCTGCTGAGTAGTTCTGTTTGGATGATAACCATTCTGCTCTCCTGAGACCTCACCTGCAGTGCTGTGTCCAGCTCCGGGGCCGTCTGTATAAGAAGGACGTGGAGCTGCTGGAGCCAGGCCAGAGGAGGCCATGGAGATGCTCCAGGAGCTGGAGCCCCTCTGCTCTGGAGCCAGGCTGGGAGAGAAGGGGGTGTTCACCTGGAGAAGAAAAGGTTCTGGGGAGACCTTAGAGCCCCTTCCAGTGCCTAAAGGGGCTCCAGGAGAGCTGGAGAGAGACTTCGGACCAGGTCAAGGAGTGAGGACAAGAGGAAATGGATTTAAGATGACAGATGTTAGGTTTAGATGAGATAATGGGAAAAAATTGTTCCCTGGGAGGGTGGTGAGGCCCTGGCACAGGTTGCCCAGAGAAGCTGTGGCTGCCCCATCCCTGGAGCGTCCAAGGCCAGGTTGGACGGGGCTTGGAGCAACCTGGGATAGTGGAAGAGGGGTTGGAACAAGATGATCCTTAAGGTCCCTCCCAACTCACACCAGTCTATGATTCTATGATTCTATGCATGGGGCTCTCTGTAAGCTTGATAATCACACAAAAGCTTCAAATACAGCTCTGTAACAGTAATTAATAATTATATAGAACGAGAAAAACTATTTAGGTGGTTATTTTAAAGTAAATGAGTCTCAACTACTACCTTTCAGCTTATTAAGTATTTTATATTAATGAAACTAAAAAGATGCAGTAGAATTGGGTGAAAAAATAAAACCTGGTGTGTCTGCTCCTGTTCAGGCAGGCAGAATAACACTTGTATTTTCCACCTCCCTGTCATCTTCCCTAGGGAATTTGGGGTCTCTGCTCTCCACTAAGTGCGCAGAGCCAGAGAGATGCGGCTCTTCCCTGTGCATATTTAGACAGTGATGGTATGATGTCATGTCTTTAATAAGATGGCAGGGAAAAAAAATCTATGGATCTGTTGTTACTTAATTAGTCTCTTTATCGTGCTGCTGAATCCAGGAGGATCAGAGGTTAGTAATAACAATGTGATATAAGGACCTGCAGTGCTCGAGGGCTGACACTTGAAAGGGATGCACTTTCTATAATGATAAGGTCTTGGAAAATGTTGCAGTTTTAATGTTGTTACTGCTGCATTTAGTTTGCTTCTCTTCCTACAGTGGAGTAGTAAATGATGTTGGATTTATTTTCTTTCGTATCCCAGATGGGAGACTGACATCCATTTATACCTCATTTGAAACAGAAGTTAGAACTCTTTTTTTCCTCCTTTTCTTCTACTCTACTCTGAATTTCTCAGCTACAGTGCTAAAAATAATAGAAGTCTGTGTATTTACCAGTTGTCTGTAAATAAAATTTGCAGGCATGCCTACATTTTAAAGTCACTATAATCTTACCATATCTATAATAGGTGTAAAAGTCAGATTCTGCTATCGACGTGCTAACACTTTTTAGGTAGATGGACAATTTTATATTTAGATCCTGCCACGAGACACATTCTTCAGTGTCTGAGCCGCAGTCCTTGAGCACACACGGGCTGACATTGACGTCTGCCGAACGTGCTGCGCAGAGTACGAGAGAGTTATCTCCATCATCATGTGCCTCCGCGCTCCTTAAATAAGCTGGAGGAATGGAAGAGGGGAGAAAGGCAAGAACAAGGCTTCCAGAGGATGTTTGTGCAAACCTGGGAAGATGGATGGGTGTTACACCCGGCACATGCTCACATTAGAGGCTCCTTCAGCCCAGTGTGACCCGTATTCCTGCCAGAGGAGAGAACGGCGCAAAGTCAGTGTCACTCTCCCTCTTCCTCTTCTTTTTGTTGTTTTTTCTCCATTCAGGTTTAATTACAGATGGATCTCGTGCCGTATAAATTAGAGTAACTCATCAATTTCAGCCGTGGTGCCAGAATTTCCACCAGCTGAGGAAGAGTCCTCGAGCCCTTCCGGACGTTCGCAGTGGGTATCGCGTACCTGAGTCAGCCTCCTCTGTCTGGCTGCCCTAATCAATTCCTGAATGTCGTCTTCAAACATATCATGGTATTCATCCATTCCCCTCTCCAAATAAGCAAGAAAAATTCCAGGAAGGTTTTTCTGTCGTTACTGATGTTCATAATGTAGTGAGATTGATGGATTACACTAAAATCCTCGCTGTGGCAATGATGCGTTTTGAATGTGCTGGAAGAGAAAACAGGTTTAGTGCAGGGGTATGCAAGAATATTTAAAGATGTTGTGGTGAAACGTGCTGGGTTTGGAAGGGATGAGGGAATATTAAGAAAAAACATATGTTTGAATAAATGTGTAAATCATGAGATCAAAACCTGTACTGAGCTAAAAAAACCCAAGCCCTCAGTTTTGCAAGTGCATCCTTTTATAATTGAATTTTTGTATTTTGTAATAAAAAAATGTACTGTATTTTGGACAGTCTTTGGAAAAACCTTAGTGGTGTCTGACACAAAAGCCTTTACAGGAGGTAGTTTAAGGCCTTGTCAGTAAATTTAAAATGTGGGGTTGCTTAGAAGTACTTAGAGTGAGCATCCTACATGCAAATATTTTTGTAGAAGAAAAATTAGTTTTCATATAGAATTTGTATCTGAAAATTAGAGAGGAACAAAGAGGAGTAAATGAGCTTTTAGACTGTAAAATTTGTTCGGCTCTATATCTTAATTGTGAGTGGAGAATGTGCATGTAACCATAAAAAAAAAAAATCTATATTTGTTCCACAAATGGCCAATACACAACTGTCCAGTCTGCTTTTATTTATCACTAAAAGCAAGAAAATTTCTTACACAGTAGAGGAAAACATGCCTTTGTAAAGATAGAAAGTAGGGTTACTAAATCCCAGGAAACATGACTTCCAAAACTAACCTGCCACTTTCATCCCAGAAACAGCATTTCACCTTGAAAACTATTTCTTGATCTTGAGCATTTGATACTCGGTGCAGCTGTCTTGTGTGGTCAAGAAAATCAGACTCTCGGGGACTTCCATGTAAAGGGTCACAGAAGGCTTTCAGGTCTGTTTTAGACAAATCTGAACAATCACAACAAATCAAACTCCTGAATCCTCTACTGAAAACTTTAATTTCTGCCTCCAGGATCCTCTCTGCTTTATCTTATTTTTTTTCCAGAAATGTATCAAGCTTCCTTTCAAATCAGTTTGCCTATATCACCTTCTTTGAGAAGTCTGCAAATTGTCAGAATCTCCTAAATTCCAGTCTAAATTTATTCATGAACAATTTATAGCTCCTTGGTCTTGTACGAGTATCAGCCTTCAAAGTTAAATAATTCTTCTCCCTCTCTGCTGTTTACTTCCAAGTGTACCTATAAAGAATAATTGTATCCCCTCTCAGACTTCATTTTGCTAGGCTAAACAGACCAAGCTCCTTTTAATTTCCTCCTCCTTAATCATCCCAGCAGGACTTGGCTGTACCTTCACAAACCAGGGTATGTGGAATGGTTCATGTTGCATCCTGCAAATGCTTTCTGTGCCAGTCTAGTCTCTGCTCAAAACTTACCTTCGGGAGTTAGCTGTTACTAAATTCTGCAAATAAGAGGAATACTCGCAAGTTAATTTAAAAAAAAAACTTATTTCTTATTGGAGTCAGGAATGATCCATTTGATGGCAGTGCCTGTTACTGCCTCATTGCTTGGGTTGGACTCGAGCCTTTGCATTCAAACAGGCAAAAGCTTCTGTGAACCCCGATTTCTCTAATTTGCTTTATTGCTCTCTGTTTCAAAAAGAGGCATCTTCACCATCAGGATGCAATTTTTAGGTTGAATCGTGACTGGTCTAAAGCCATCCTAAGCAGGCTTACAGTTGCTATAAACAGAAAAACAGCTCGTGTACTGTCCTCCTTAATTTCATCAGCCGTGGCACAGGACAAGTTCTTCAGTGTGTAATAAGATCCATAAACGTACAATTTCACCCCCTTGTTGCTCATTTTGCAGCTTGGGCTCCTTTTGACACCTCACCTGGTTCATCAAATTCATTTCAATACAATTTTTCACTAATTGGGTGATGAGAGAGCATTCACTGTAGTCCTCCTCTTGCCCTCTGGGCAAGATTTTCACTGCTTTTCACCCAGTGCAAGGAAACATCGTTTATGTTGCTCCCCAGACTGCATAAATATTTGTGAATGAGTATTAAAATCTCAGATGTCAAGTACAGTGCAAAAAAAGGCACTGATGAATCTCCTTCCGTGCCCTCATTTGGTGGTGATGAGGTGACCTGCCAGCCAGCTCGACGGCCCTTCAGTGATCTTATCATTTTCTGTCAGCTCCTGAAAGAGCAAATGGATAAGAGTGAGTCTGCCTGGCAGCAGTGAGGACTCTGCTCCAGGTCTGCCTGCTGTGACCTGCCCAGCCCCTCCGTCACCGCAGCTGCACATTTGGTAAATTACAGTTATCTGGGCCCTGGCAGGGGCAAGGGACCTTGGTTATTAAGAATTAGAAAGAGCAGAGGAATAGTACAGGCAGTCAGTGGGAGAGCTGAGGTGATAACTCATGGTCTCTTCACCTGGACCCCGATGCTCTTTGCGCTGAAGTCGAGCTTATCGCGGCGAGCGGCTCTCGGAGCGAACAGGGGCCATTTTATCAGTTTCTGCAGCAGCACACTGCAGAGGTGCAAAATTCATGACACTGCCCCAAGACACGAGGCAGGTCTTTATATAAAGTGTCTTCAGACCCTGTGCTTTAACCTCTGGCTGTGCATTTTCTCAGGGCTCCGTTCTGGCTGAGAGGAGAGTTCGGAGGAGTGACCTCTGGGATGAACGGAGGGTGTTGGATCCTCCTCTGGGGCAGGTCAGGCTCGGTGGCAGGGACTGCCTGCCCGTGTGTGCTGGGCTAGGGGACACTTGGGAGCATGGGAGGGGAGGGAACCTGGCTGTGGGCAACCACAAGGTCACCCACGGACTGGTGATAGTTGGTGACTGAGTAGAGGTACAGATTTACTAAGATTTTTCTTCTTTTTGTCTGTTAGAGATGGGCACTAAGTGAAGCTCTCCTTTGTGTTCACGCCTTTACAGATAGAAAAGGTGCGTGAAATTATATCTGTGTTTTCAAAAGCTGGATGATGCTTTGCCAGAAATCAACTCTACTGCTTAGCATTTCAGATTGAGCCAATTCGCATCAATTAATATCAATACAGTACTGTGCCAGTGAGAGGCCACAGGAGACTGTCCACCTGAACTGGTTGGTAGGAGCAGAGACATTTTCAACATAAAGCCAGGTTTCCCTCTACCTGGCTTGGACACCACCATTATGGCAAGTGGCTGCTTCCCTGTCATCCCCTGTCCACTGTGTCATGGTCAGAGTCAGTGCAGGGATGCTCACTAATTTTCAGCAGGCATCAGCTTTTGTCTTAAATGGTCTGAAAGCAGCCACTTGGCTGTAATTTGTTTGTAGTAGGTGTTAGGGAGAAATTGGAACCACTCTTGATTAGGAAATTCCTCCCTTATTCACAATTCATTAGCTGAATAGAAGATACAAGTGAAGGTGCTTTCTCTAGCGGCGGATTTCTGTTTTGATGAAGTTAATCATGCAGCACGTGCCTCAAAAGTCCCCAAACCAGACATTTAAGAAGTGAGAATTTTTTGATAAGGGGAAAATCAAACTAGCTGGGGAATGCACACCTCAGTAGAATCACACCTGAAAAGAACTGGTGGATTTTTAAGACAGGAAATAATATTTCCTCTCCCATCACCTGGGTATCAAGAAAGCAGTTCTGCTTTTGGGATGTGCCTTGTGCTTTTAAAGTTGTGCTGCTGGAAAGGCTGCGGATGCCTGTGGATGGCAATTTGGTTTTCCTGCTTCTCATCAAACCCCATGCTGCACTTCTTTTCCAGGGTTTGTAAGGAGTCACCTATACAGGGATACCAACTTTTCCAAAATAGGCAGAAAACTTGATATTTGAAGACATTTGATGCCATCCCATTTGCTATAAATGTAGGTTAGAAGGGTGTTTTGGAACACGTAGGGCAGTAGGTGTTGGTTGAGCAAAGGCAGTTACAAAGTTCCCTGTAAACACATACCTGAAGGTGAGATATGTCAGAGATAGAAATCAGCATGATTCACTTGACAGGTGGTTCTGTTTTCTCCTGTATATATGACATTTTGATGTGTGCAGGACAAGAGAATGGCTATTACAGGTAAAGATGATGTCATTTATTTAAAAAAAACCCAGTAAAATGTGGATTCCCCCCACCTCCAGATCATAACTGCAGTCCCTGGAATCATCTCCCCAGAGATGCACATGTGTGATCGTGTGCTTTATACATCTGAAGGCTGCTTTGTGGAACTGCAATTGGAAAAATTCTACACAAAAGTGTCTGTGCTTTAAGTGCGAAAGCCTTCAAGCTGAAAGCAGCCCCTGGAAATACTTTTTTTGAAAGCCCATATTGACAGACTGAGTTCTAAGCATGTTTACACTGATTATATGGCACTGTAGTCTCCTCCGGACTAAAATACGCCGCTATTAGATGGATTTTTGGTCAGGTGCTATGTGAGTCTCAGAGAATGACAACCAATATACTACAGCAGTTAGGTTTTCTTTTCTATTATTAGTGGTAACTTTCTCTTGAATATTGAAAGAATGGCGTATTTTCCACTGAAAAACTTCTGGATAAAAGACATCAGATAGTCAGGGCTGGTGTTCCTGGAAGAAGAAACACTGACAGCAGAGGGAGATGGGGTCATGAAATACCAACTGTTCATCTTTAAGGGGTTCTCTTACTCCCCATGTGCTGTCATTGTCTCCCTTTTGCCACCTCCTATGTCTTTAGTTGTGTATCATTGCCCTTAGGTCTTACTCAATTTTTCTTAAAGCAATTCTCAGCTTTTTCCTTGGCTGCTCTGCAGAGCTCTGGCCACAATTAGAGATTGACACTCATGTTTTTTCCTCTCACTTGCCTCTGGCGGGGTATTTGCAGCATCCTGAATTACAAATGTGTATTTGCATGCTGTAGATGCTGCCTGTGGCAGTGATCATCATCATTTCGCTGTCGTGGTGTGCAGCTTTTAACCTTTTGTTACACCCATCTGTTGTCTGTGCCTCACCTTATGCTGTGGTTATGAAATGGTTGTTGTGGGGATCATCTGCCTGGGATGGCTGTTTGTGCAGCACTTTTAGCCTGCTCCAGTCCTAATCCCAGCAGCTTTTAATTGCTGCTGCAGTGCAAATATATTGACAGGGTCAGGCCAGATGTTATGAAAATTAAAGCCACCTTTTGTCTGTCTCCCTCAATGTCAGTGCCCTTCACTTACAGAGAGAAATGCTGTTTATGTGCCCTTAGTTGGAAAAAATTCTTCCCTATGAGGGTGGTGAGGCCCTGGCACAGGGTGCCTAGAGAAGCTGTGGCTGCCCCATCCCTGGAAGTGTCCAAGGTCAGGCTGGAGGGGGCTTGGAGTAACCTGGGATAGTGGAAGGTGTCCCTGCAATGGGGCATGGGTTATAACAAGATGATCTTTAAGGTCACTTCCAACCCAAACTATTCTATGATTCCTTCTATCTCCAGTGCTTCATCTCTGTGGGCTTTTACCAACTTCTCTCCTATTGATCCTGTAGTTTATTTCTGGTGCTCTATGTTGTGCAATGGTGTCCCCAAGCCAGAGAGCATGGCTGAGATGTGGTTCAGAAGATTCTCTGGGTTCCACTTTGTGGTCCTTGCCTTATCAGTTCCACATCTTTGGCAAGCCCCATGGAGATGCCATGGACAGGCAGAGCCCTGATGATGGATAATCCTCATGCCAGCGATCATGGGTAAAGGATTCCTTTCCCTTCATGCACCTGTGAGTGCACAGCAACTGTTTTCCCCTGGATTTTGAAACAGCCTTTGCAGGCTACCATAATTGAAAAGGTTAGGTGGAATGGCTGGTGAATTTAAAACTGATAGCATTGTCTCTTGTAATTTCTTTATGCTTGTTAATGAGCCTTCCTCTCCTTCTGTTCATGTTAGGGAGGTAAAACAGTAGTGGAAGTTGAGATACACAGAAAGGCTTTGACAAAAGCCAGTCTTCCATGAAATAGAATCTCAACTTTAAGGAAAAAAATGACCCACTAATAAATTACATTCCAAAATGTGTCTTCACATAAAGCACGAAGTCTGATTTGCATAAAAACATGTCTGGGAGCTCTTAAGTTCTCATTGTTCCGCCGCAAGCCAAGATCTCTTTTGGAAAGACAAACGAGAAGTGTCCCCACTTGCAATCTTATGTAGAAAACGTACGGTTTTCCAGTGTCCTCTGTTCCAATGAAACTGCTTTCCTGAGCTTAGACTGTTGATGGGCCAGTGCAGACGAAGCTTGGGAATATTGGAGTTTTGGAATGCTGTACACTTCCCTCCAGTACCCTAGAAAATCCCGTGCACTTTTTGACATGTGAGGACACTGACAGGGACCACACACAGAAGTTTGAGCCTTCAGAGTAAAGAACCGGAAACTTTTTTCCCTGGGGGAATATCATTGAGAGCAGCAGTAAGTAATGATGCCAGCTAATGCCAATCGTGATTAGGGTTTGCAGGAGAACGCCCCTTATGGGATTGATCGCGCTTCTCCTCCGTGCCACGAGAGACTCTGCTGCCTCACACTTGCTGTGTTTTCACTCAGGCTGTGCCCGTGGTGAGAGCCCTGTGCCGGGGCTGTGCACCCAGGTGAGCTCTGGGGGAGCTCATCAGGACAGCAGATTTTTGGGAAAGTGCTGGTTCTGGGGATCTGCAGGCAGTGCTGCTGAAGGGCAGCCCAGCACACAGCATGATAGAGGCAGGGAAAGGTCGTCATGTCCCACTTTCAGAGGGGCTCATGGGCTCTGTGTTGAGCAGGATTTCTCCCCATGGACTCTGCTATCTGTAAATGGCACCAATTCCCTCAAATCTCTGCTCCTGGCCAGGTTTTCATCAAGTCTGTATTTGTTGATTAGGCTCTTTCACTAGAAAAGAGCAGTTACAGAAATACTGTGAACCCATAAGGTGTGTTAGTTATGGAAAGATGAAGAAAGCAACCAAAAAAAAAATTATTTCTTTTATTTTTCTTCATGATTGTGCTTTCTGAGAGTTAAAATGCTTTCAGAAAGAGCTGGGAAATTCAGATGAAACATGAAATGAATTAGTATTCAGCCTTAGTATCCGTGATTTCTTAATCCTTCCTTAGCCTAACATCTTCCCAAAACAGCCTTATAAGAAAAGCAGACCAGGAAAAAAGGAGTGTATAGCAGCAACTTACAGGTTTTCTTAAAGGTTAATTAATTGCAATTAATTGTGAAGTGCTGCAGCATTGAACAGTGGCTTTGAATGTGATAATGAAAACCAAAAAAGAAAAAAAAAAACAGGAGAAAAGAAAAGAAATAGAAAAAGAAACAAGGAAAAACCCATATGGAACAATCCTGAGCTTGCAGATGTGATTTTCTCCTCCCCTCTGAATAGGTTCAGTTTGCAAACCTAACTCAGACAATTTACAAATATAATTGCAGTTGAGAATTAATTTAGGGGCTGTGTGGTGTGGTGGAAAGAACAAAATATTTTCATTAGGAAAGTAGAGATCAGCAGTTCTGTACAGGACAAAGTGAGCAAGACCATACCCATGCACTTCACAAATAGAGTGGCTAAATGAGATTGGCCCCATATTTTGAGCCTTTTCTATTTAGATTAGAATAGATACTGAATCAGTAGTGAAAAGAATGGAAGGACTTCCATTCTTTCTTTTCTTCAGTTGCTCTCAAAGGATCTTCTCAGAAATAGACCTGTCTGGTTCAGGTGGTTTCTCAGAGGGGTCTCAGTGGGGTACAGAAACAGGGCTGTAATAGTTACTGGGAGGGACTGGGAGCACTTCTTCCTCCTTCTCTCTCCAGTTCAGTGCTCTGAGGAGACAGTGGTTTATTAGCACTGAAGTAGTGCTAAGAAGCACCAACCCAAAATGTTGTGGGCAAATGCTAGAAGTGAGTTTCCAGCTCAGACTGCTCACCAGTGTACGAGGCAGGGGATGGAGTAGATTCCTTTCTTCAAGGCCAAAGTCAGTGGCAGAGTTAAACCCGGAGCCCTCCCCCTTTGTCCTGGAGTGCTGTTCCCTCTCTCTTCTCTCTCTGCCTCTTGCCTACCACGACCTCAGTGTCTGGGCTGGTGGTGCTGACAGCACCCACCTGGCAGCTGAGGAATGCATGGCCAGGAGCACCACAGCACTGTGACACCCCCGGGGATGCTGCAGAGCCTGTGGTGGGCAGGCTCTGCCACTGATGAAGTTGAAGGAATTCAGGGCACAGCCTCCCCCCTTACCATGGCCCAAAACAAGAGTCTCACCGTGCAGGAGAATTCATTTCACTTGCTTTCTCATCTGCTGAAGTAATAGGGTCAGATCAGTGGGGAAAGAAGAAATTACTTTCAAGTTTCCTGACTCCCTGAGAAGGCTGCTCCCTGTATATGATGTGGTTACAGCTCCCAGACTGATGTGTTTATTTTACAGCCACAGCTCTGAGTGCACAGAGCAGGGTTACACAACAGCTACAACAACAAAAGTTTACACAAGGAGATTCTTAGCTAGTAAACCTACAGCCAAAGTAACAAGGTGCAGGTACATGGAGATATGTGAGACATGGCTGGTCATGTTTGTTTAGAACAGACTCATCCTGTCAACATAAAGGATCCCTGGAGCCTTTTCAAAGTCTTATTTCAAAATTTATTATGCTATTTAGCATATACAAGGTTAAGAAAATCAGCACCACAGCCAGATGGCTGGGGAATTGTATCATCCTGTTGCTCTCTTCCCTACTGCCAATAAATTTGGTGGCCAAGGCAGGGCACCAGATGCAAGATGCTGCCAATTGGGCCAGCTGTGGGAATGGGAGCCTGGATCTCCTCCGATCACTTGCAGTGCCTAAGGAGGGCCTGTCTGCTTTGGCTGGGCAGCCCCAATCCTATACGAAGTTACTGCTGCAAGAGGAGAGCGAAACAGGGGTGGGATCAGAGGAATTGGCACTTTCTCCACCTATTAGAGAGAAGAAATATTACCAGTGCTGTGAGGTTGTTACAAAATGAATTAGATAAAGAAGAAAAGTCATATTCAATTAAATCATGCCCTTTTCCTCCTTAGACAATGTGACACTGAGGCTATGCTTCACAGTTTATAGATTTGTATAGAAATTGGTGCTAATAGTTCAATTTTGTGTAATTATTGTGCTAGTAATGTTGAAAATGAAGAATCTGGGTAGAGGGAGGAGGAGACAGTACTTCTATAAATACTTAATATCCAGAGGAGGCAGATGGGGTAAAATTATATTTAGAGATTAAAGATAAAGCAAAGAACTGCCGCAATCTAATTCCAGCTCTGACCCGGAGTTTCTGTCCATCATGAGATGTCACTAAAGCTCACTGGGTCTGAGTTATATTTTTTTCCTTAAATCTTTTACATGAAGATAATACCTTGCTATCTCACTGGGGCTTTGTGGCAATTCATGTCTGTATAATGCTTTGAAGCAGAGCTTGTAAAGTGCTAAGTATTATTAAGATGAGATGAGGAGAATCTCTTATCTGAAACATCAAGTTCTTCAGGGATGGGGAAGGAGGCAGTGATCTATTATCCAAAATACTCCTCTACAGACTAGGTTTGATCAGCCTTAGTGTGATTCAACAAAACCCTGTTCAATTGTGGACAAATGGACATCTCTATTATAAGTGATGAAATGGAAACCTGGATAAAGGCAGAAATTGCCTGACACCATCTTTGATCATAATCTATCTGCACCTCAAAGGAGAGCATAATAATACAAACATATTTGCAGAGGTTATCCAAAAATAACTCCTCCTGTTGTTCTGCCTGCACAGAGCCATCAGGAATGTGCTCAGGCGGTTGTTGTTGTTGTTATTCTTGTTGTTGTTGTTGTTGTCAGCATTGCGCGGTGTTGCTGTGTCAGTTCAGGGGCTGCCAAGTTGCTCACGATGGGTGCTGCATCCCAGCGATCCGATGGTGCCTGTTGGCAAAATTTGCAGAGCACCTCAGCATCATCTTTTGGAAAGGTAGTGAAGAATTAGGATGAACTTTGTCACTTGGTAATGATAAACACTGCTAGACCATTGCTGGGTTAGTTTAAATAAAGTAAATAAAGCCATGTTTAAGGGCAAAAGATTATTGCAGAGAAAAACAGGGGACAGAATCAGCTGTGGAGTCAGAAAGTAGCAGGATTGATGCAGGTAAGTTTCAAGCAGTAGCACAAATTTTCATCAAGTCTTTGAGGAAGAACAGGAGAGAGCAATTTTGCATGTAAAAATGCTCTCACCTGTCAATAACTCTGTTCTGAAGCAGCACAGAGACTCACTGTAACATTCAGAGGCTCCGCTCTGCTCTTTCAGCAGTTTGAAATTTCTGGACATTATTTCAAGGTCACACATCGGTGTCACCCCTGTTGTCAGTCAAATAATCAGCATTTCGCTCACTCCTGCTCACTCTTTTCTGCTGATACTCTGTTCTGCATCCCTGTGCGCAGAGCCAGCCTTTGCAGCCTTGGTGCCTTTTACGTGGTGGTTCAATGTATAAATAAGACTTTGAATCCTTCTGATTTGCAAATTTTTTAGTATTATGCTTTCCTTTTGAGAAAGAGCTTCCTTTAAGTAAACAACTGGGGAATAAATGCAGATTTCTAAACTAGCTGTTATTCATCTGTTTTCCTTGGGGGACTGCAGCACGCTTCTGTGAGACATGAGACCTGATGAATATTGACACAGAAATAATGACTGACCATTGCTGTAGTGCCACTTGTGTTATCTGTTGAAACCCATGCCTTCATTATTTTAAAAACTAATGAAATCTAATATTTCCATTTGCAAGGTGACCTGTAAATGGTACCAATAAATTCCTATCGTAAATAACCATGTACTTCAAAGTAGGAGTGTGCCGATTGGAACTGAATTTTTGGAGTATTTGTACTCGCCGAAGGACATATTTCAGCCAATTTTCATTATTAATAATCATGACACACTTGTTCTAAGAGGTTAACAAGAACACAGCAAGTATAATGCTCCCAGAATTACAAGCTTGGGGTGAACGTGGCATGAAATGTTGCCATCTTTTGCTGCTTTTATCTGTTCTAGCCACTACTTGGGACAGGGATGAATAACCGACAGGTGTTTGTTCTCTGTGCTTCCCTGCTTTTCCTGATTTTCTTCCCAAGACAATTTTTTATGTCACTAATGATGGACTCACGTAAGTGAAACTCTGCTCTCTATATAGGAATATATATATGTATATATATATGTATAAAATATACATGGGAAATACTAGTAGAGCCACCTTTATTTAAGTTTTTACCTTTAAAGGTTTCATCTGCTCTCTTCAGAACCATTGATCTCTCTGAGATGGCAGATTTGTATGTCCTACCAGCCCAGTATTCCAGGATTGTGCTAATAACATGTGTCAGGTTTTGCCGTGCAGCCTGTCAGCCCCTCCACGCTCACTCAGTAACCCTTTCAGTACCCTAGGATGCTCCTTGTTACTGATGTATTGTCTTTTCAATATGCACATGCTAGAAGGTAAAATTGCGGGCTATAGAAGCTCTTAAAAGTCAGATTTTGCCAACCACAGACTTGTCAAAGGCAAGTTTTTAAGGCTAATGAAGGAAGAGTAATGGGATCTCGAACCTCACAGTGCTTTATATTAATTGCTTGCAAATGCTGACTGCTGGCAATTGTTCCACGCTCAAAGCATAATGGAGTGGGGAGGCCAAACTTGCATTCCTGCAATGTAGCAGTTTTTTATAAGGCAGTCCAAATAACCGCAGAGGACGTGGAAGTATCTGTGCCCACGCAGTGAGGTTTGGGAGGTCTGCAGGAGAGCAGCCTTGTACATATCCTCGTGTGTTACAGACACTTAAATTAGCTCTTACTGCATTTTCAGGTGAACTCTGAAGAGTTGCAAGATGAAGAAAAAAGAAGGTCCACTATTCCAGCCCTTCTGCTGTTGGCTCTGAGAGTCATTTGTCTCAATTTGCCAGCGTAGTCATAGATGATACTCACACAAAATACATTAGTTCAGAAACCAGGGCAGACGAATGGAGTTAAAATTCTAGACTTTACTTATTCACAAGATATTGTCTGTCTTTTTCAGGAGAAAAAAATAAAGATATATTAAAGACAGGGAAGCACTGTTTATCTAGTCTGATAGATTAAAAACCGTTGGGAGACGAGGCAGGGGAAGGCATGCCAAGCACAGGGAGTCCGAGAGCAACAGTTTGGCTTCATTTGACTCCTTTTTGTTAGACAGTTTCCAAGTTTTCAACTGGCTTCACTAGGCTGAAGTGGTTTATCTTGCTTTGTACATCTCGGCCTACTTTTAGCTTTTCTTTCTTTTTCCTTTTACCCTGAAACTCATGTTCTCCTATAAGCGAAGTGAACATGCAGAAAGTGAAAGGCTTGCGCTTTAGAATGTGACTCTTTTTTCTTCCCGACTTTTTCCCAGCTCAAAATGTTTTAGTATTTTGTCTGCAGAGACACGTCTGCAGGGTTTTTGCATATGAAGCCACAGGAGTTTTTAAGAACTGCTAATGGACGAGTTAAAACTAAACCAACAACCGCTAAGACTTTGGGGAATATCCCATTTATGAAACATGTTTTCAGCATTTCCCTTTATTCACTGGGAATCGTTAGGACATTGCACACGTGTGTGTTCCAGAAAGCTGGTATTTACTTGCAGCCTGGTGCTGTGGGGATGATAATGAATGAGCAATTGTAGCTTCTAATAAAAACACATGGGGAAAAGTACCGGGAACAGTGTGGTTTTAAGAAACAAAATTCCATTTTCTTGTACTGGTTATTAGCAATGGATAATAAAAGAGGAATGCATCATTACACTTCATTACATTAAACCTTGCTTCTCCCTTAGGTGTTGGCTCCCTGCAACTGGGTGGGATAGTTACCAAAATGACTCTCTGTGTTTTGGGTTCCAGCAGAGGGAGGTGAGGTGGTCACCACCATGAGCAGTTGAGGGATTGACTTTGGTGTCCCCAACAGAGCTGAGGGAAAGTTTTCCAGTTTGAGCGGTGACTTGTTTGGCTGAAGCTGATCCCCCTTTGACAAATGTCCTCTGCTGCTGGATTGCTCTGAGGAAGGAGAGTGTTTAATAACACTGCACCAGGATTTTGGGAAGGTGTAGAGGCTCGCAGGGTGCTCGTGCAGCACTGGTCATGGCAGGCTCTTTCCCACAGACATCACTCCTTTGGCACTGAGAGGTGTCCGTGTTAATCAGCTCACCTTTATTTTTATGAACAAAGCCGGACATAGGCTCAAGATTCAAGGCAAGGTTTCAATCAGAACACAGGCCACAGTCATTTTTGTGGCCAGTCCACACCCTGTGCTGTGACAGAGGAGCTGTCTCTACTTGTGGCATGGAGCATTCATAAAAGACCTTAAAAGCATCCTGCAGACCAAGGCAGACTGAATTGTGGCTCCTGCAGAACTGGCCAAAAGATGGATCGAGACACTCTTGTCCTTGTCACTGTGCCCTGTGTACCCGGACCATTGCCCTAAAACAAGCTGGGTTGGCCCCAGGCTTCCGTGAAATGTAAGTGTCCTCATAAATAACAGAAGCTGATTACAATAACTCTTTTTTAAAAACCATGGAGATCTGTTTTTTCTCCCAAGATACTTAGAACCTTTCTCCCAAGGTTTTCTTAGAAGTTGCTAGAAAATGTACCTAAAGTTATTTCTGCTTATACTATTCCATACATAAGCTCATATACAAATCAACTTCGAAAAAATCTGAGCATGTTTCGTTGTTTTACCTAAAATCCGTACGTGAAACCAGGAGGAAATGTTCCCTTCCTTTTTGCACTTAGACAGAAACTAGGTAGGTTTTCACATAAGGCAAGAAAAATTATAGTCCTAGCAGAGTGATTGAGATAAGCTCATTCAACCTAACTAAAATGTTGTCATTTTCAATAACTTCTCTTATTCTGCATGAAGAAAATCAAGTTGAAGTCTCAAAAAATTAACTGAAATTACAGTTGCATAATGAAGCTGAGCTCTTTATGGCTGGTAATAGAGGAGCAAGAATTTAGAGTTTAGTAAATTCACAGTGGTTCGGAAATGTTATGACAGAAAGAGGGCAATGCAGAGACAATAACAGAAGAACTTTCCATCCTAGGACTTTATGCTGCTTATGAACAGATTGCAAGTTCTGGCACAATCTGCAGCAGAAAACATATCTATTTTTCATTTTGCAATTATCAGAAAGATCAGAGGCTCCTATTTTTGCAGATTTTTGCTGGGGGAATTCGGCTGAATTGCTCAGAAGCTGATCCCAGAGTGTTTTTCTAAATGGCGTGCGTATAAACACATCCAGTGGTGACAGCCCTTTGCTCAGGGAGCAGCCTCACCCAGATTCACTGTGACAGGAGGACCTTCCCCACTAAGAAGGACCAGCAGAGTGTAGCTCAGAGCGTTTCCACGGCTCACCCCAAAATCCCACGCAAGTCTTGGACCCCTCTCTGCCCCTGGCATCGGATTCAGCTGCCTCCTAAATGTGCTGCAGCCTAATCCAGCTGCACTCTGAAACACTGTGCAGCGAGACTTATGCAATCCTCTCATCCTTTCTGGCTCAAAATTGGGCTGGAAGGCAGAACTGCAGAGAATAATGGCAGTGGAGCTTTTCTGAACAACAGGATATACATACATTTGATTCTGGCTAAGAGTCCTGGGCTGTCAGGGTACAATTCACCACATTCCTGTATTTGTTTCAATTTTCTTATGCATAATCTTGTCAAAGTGACTTTTTTCCCTCTCTAAAGCCTATTGCATGAATGGGAGCTTCAAAGTGGAGCTCACAGAAAGTCAAACACGACTCGGTGTGTTCATCTGGAAGCAGCAGCTCTAATACACACAAAGGGGAAAATGGAAACAAATGAAAACAATCTTCAGAGACAGTGTTTCCTCTGCATGAGGATCACTGGCTGTGTGATGCAAGGGATGATTTCTGAGATTTATTCACAGAGAGCAGAGAGAGCTTTGATACTGAATATACACGGGCTACGTGATTTTAACACTGCAAGTGCAAGGGGAGCCGTGTACTTGGATTGTTCTGTGGGGGTCTTTAATAAATTAAGGCTTCATTATACTAATAAGTAAAGCAGATGCATGGGAAAAGGTGTCCTGTAATGAATGTAGAAGGCTCTGCTGCACATAACATAGCAGAGCATTTGAAATGCTCTCTGACCTTCCCTTTGTGGTTGCTCAGCTGCGTCATGTCAGGTATTTTTATACTCACAAAACAAAGTGAGCTCCTCTGTAGTGCCTCTTGCCTCCTTGTTTCAGAGACTTGCAGCATGACAGAAGGTTTCTTATTCCTTAATTTTGTCTTAGCTCCTTCCTAGAGCACTTACCACAACTTGGGGACCTCTCTGATTTCCATGGAGTACCACCAGTCCCCTCTGTGTCTGCTGAGTGGGCACCAGCCACTTCATCCATCTCCATCCTTTTTCCTACAAGTTTTGTAAAGACCAGTCAGCAGCTGCCAAGTCCTCCCTGCCAAGCAGAGAGAGCAGGGGATTGCCATGAGCCTGTAAAGCACAGATGGTTTAATTCTTAACATCTCGAGAACTTTTATAATATCATTGGGGCTAATAACAGTAAAGACAATTAACCTTTCATTCTGGAAAGACTTCCCCTAAATAGCTGCAATAGTTCAGGACAAATAGGAAGAGGAATTCTGCTTCACATCTTTCAGACCAGAAAATGTGCATCTATTTCATGTGCTGAACACAATTTCAGTGTGTTTTCATGTGCCGAGGCCTCTAGATGGGCTCAGGTTGTGGGAAAGTGGTGGAGTTTTCCTTTTTTCAAGGCACAGAGCACTTGTAAGCATCCTCTAGTAGGAAGGCACTGTCATCTTTAGCTCCATATCACCCATTCCCAGACTGAAATACTGAGGAATTCAGCATTGTTGATAAGTCATTTCTCTTTTACTTCTTTCTTTGTGCAGGTTCAAATAGTATTTACTGCTTCTCTAAACCAAGGTGCTCGTAGGGAATTTAAACCTCTGCTGGGTTTTCTGCAGAGCATAAAACAATATCTGCAACAAACTTCTTCAGTATTACCTGCCTGAAAGCCTGGAAACAAGTCAGCCCCAGGGCTGACATGACAGTCTCTCTGCGTTCCTCCACCTGGAAGTTTCTCTTTGTCTCTTCCTTCTGACTGATTCATGGCAGAGCTGCTCCCAAGTATTGTTTTTCCAGGTTATTTTTTGGCCCATGTCAGCTGGCGGCTTCATTAAAAAGCAGGACAGGCCTGGAGGGAGCAAAGGCTGAACCCCAAGCAGGCAGGTAACTGGAGTTAGAAAAACAGGAGATGACAGCATGGATGATATTCCTCATCCGAAGCATTCGGTCACTGTGTCTGACAATCCTTTTCTTAAATCCCCCTATCCCAAACCTAACATTTTTTGTCCTGGCACGTGGCACCTTCAGAGCCCTCTGCTCCTGCTCTGAACATGGCTGGAGTTGGTCTCTCTGTTGCCCATCAAAACTAAGGGATGTCCAAACACGAGAGAGAAAAGTGGCGATGCTGTTGTATGAGTGCCACATATGATGAGGTATTTCAGAAATAGATTCCTTGTGAGCAGGTGGCAGCACAGCCCTGTAGATGCAGAGGAGAGCTGCTACTAGAGCCAAGCCCAGCTCAGAGCTTGTGACTTGGGAAAAAGTTTTCGCTAATGGGGGAAAAAAGCTGAAGCAATCAGCGCTGCAAAGTGCTGACTGGAAGAATAAACATTAAAGAGATAAAGCAGACCAGAAGGCAAAAGCAATCAGATTTGTAAAAGAGAGCAGATTCTGATTTTATCTTATGGAAATAAATGCAATAAAAGCTTTCTAACTGGAGTTGTATAAAGTTGCAAATTTTTTGTATGCAGTAGGAGAAAAATTGATGCCAGTGGTTCCTTTAATATTTTATGGAAATGCTTCAGCAAATAAATTGAAGTGGTTTTTTATTTGCAAACAGAAGGTAAATGGGACAACTGAAGCTTTTTTTTCTAAAAATATTTTTTTCTATTAGACGACTTCACCCTATGGTTGAGTAGCTTCTGCAAATAGTTTTTAGATACAATTTAAACATCATGAGCCAAGCCATCCCTGACCGTCCAGGACTGAATGTGTTAGGGGCTAGAAATGCTTGCTGTTGTTTCCACCACAGAGCTGGACTGAGCGCCTGAGCGTGGGCCATCGCTCAGACCTCATGGCCAGCACTCAGATCCTCTTTTGGTGTCACTAATGCAAACTGAAGTAGAATAAAAGTGCCGGAGGAACTGCAGCACACACAGGCGTAGATGGCTTTTCCTTTGAAAAGCAAGGGAGCCAGCACAATGCATTAAAGCAGTCATCTCTTTTTATCTGATAGCAGGGAAAAAAATTAACCCAACTAAAAATAGTCAGGGCATTTTGCCCTATGATCTCTTTTCATCCTATGGATCAATATGCCCTGAGCTTGCATCCCATACATAAACAACTTTCATGGATGAGATGACCTTGCTATGCAATAGATGGATCTTTAATCAACAGACCGTGGTACAGTAGTGCGAGTAGGGTAGAAGGTAACAGAGTTTATAAATAACTGAATTCAATTAAATTCAAACTAAGATAAATCAGAAAATGTTTCTCCAAACCCTCAAGACTTAAACGTCAAGAAGGTGTTTTAGTACCGTGGCAGAACTTTGTTGATTGTAGAAGCATCTTACCAAAGTTGGCGGTTGTTCAGTGACTGTTCAGGATTTGGACTCCATGATCCTTGTGGGACCCTTCCAGCTCAGGATTTTCGGTGGTTCTGAAACTACTGAAGGAGGGGGGCAGGGCATAGAAAAAGCACTTTCCTTTCCAAATTTACCACTTCCAGTGGAAGCTGGAGGGGCAGGAAGAGCACACAGCACACAGGGATTGTGATGTGGATAAGAAACTTAGGGCTGGCTGTTAAACAACTCTTCACACTAAATACCTGTGTTATTTTAATGTGCAAGGAAGGTTTGTAAAGTTTTTATCCCTAAAATTATTAATAACTGGAGGCATCTCTTTCTCTTTGGAGATTTCTCTCTTGGTGGTTCTTTCATCAGTAAAGTCCTGGGCATGGTGTCCCTGATGAGTTGTCTGAGGAGCACTGAGACTGCCATGCATGATTTTGTACTTTGGTCATTTGGTTGTCTGCAGTGAGAGTTGTATTTGGTTTTAAAATTAAGAAAGAGTGATCTTATATGTTTTTAGATTTTATTACAAAAATGCAGGCTAGATCCTAAATTAACAGAAAGATTAAACATAATTTTATTCCCTTGTTATTTTTATTTCTTCATAATTAGGAAATAATTTTCTTTAGTAACATTTTTTTGTTGTTCAAGAAGTTCATAGAAGCTGTCAAGTTCTCTGTGTAAGAAACAGAGGGCAGGTAGGATCAAGATGCTTGTGCATGTGTGCAACGTGTGGGATACATAAAGGTGCCTGCAGATAAAAACCCTTCTGGCATTTTTTCCTTCCTCTCTGCAAAACTGCACCAAGTTAGTGCAGCAAGTAAAAAACATTTGAAGTGGGGAAAACCTAAATGTAATAAATACAAAAATTGTGCAGCAAGATGTGTTGAGTTCTAAATCACATCTGGAGTATTCCAGGGCTGCTTTGTGAGGAAGTGCTTCTGGTTGAAAGAGGGAGATGTACTTCTCACACTGAGGCTGCATCATGGTGTGCTGCAGAAATGGTCCCAGCATCCACAGTGCCACTGATGCTCCAGCATTCATCCCTGAGCTGAATTTCTGTGGTTTCCATGCTGCTGGAGAGTCACAAACTCCTTGTGATTCTCAGAGCATGACCCAGCCTGCCTGGGGAGGGGGACTGATCATTAACCCAGGCCATTAGGATGGCCAATTCAGTCCAGTCTGACGGGTGTTCTGTCACACTTGCTTAATTTAATTTCTGCCCTAATATAAACTTTTATTAAAACTTCAATTTACAACTTTCATATTAGTTTTAAGTACAGTTCAAGGAAAAGATGTAAAGAATTAGAATTAGGTGCAATCTTTCGTGTCCTGATTTGATTTCTGCCAACAGGAGAGTTGCAAAGGAGAAGAAACAGCCGTGGAAGCACGGAATGCAAATTGCTCAGCACGCACAGAGTCCTGACACAAGCTGGGTGTTAATTTATTTAAAGCTCATGATATTGTAATGAATTCAGGGTTTGCTTGGCTTTGAGGGAGAAACTGTGCATATATGAGGCAGCAGGAGGATACAACATTCAACTGCTTATTCTGGCCTCTGCTATTGTGGATGAAGCCCACGCTGCTTCCTCCTTTACCCTTTGGAAACAGCAGCAGAGCTCCTCAGGGCTCAAATCCTTGTAGAACTGTGGCCTGGAAGAAAGGAAAGAAGAAAGGAAGTCCATTACGTGGGTGAAACAGCATCCCTTCACTGTCGGGCACACTGTTCGATCAGGTGAATTGCAAACTCAGAGGAGAGGCTGAGCCATTTAAATTTTATAGCCATATAAATTATAGATGGGAATCACTTCTGGAATAGGGTGAATTACAATTGCCGTGTTCAGACCAACCATTCGTATGGCAGCTGATGGTTAAGTTTTGCGAGATGGTGATCACTGGTAATAGTCACTAGTAATAATTTTATTTAAATTTCAGCAGTGCCCAGAGACTTCAGTTGAGCTCAGAGCCACCGTGGAAGTCTTTGCACAAACACCTGACAAGAGACCTTCGCTGCATTTTAGAGCAGGAGATAAAATTTGTTATTATTCTCATTTCAGAGATTTAGAGGGATCAAGCAATTTGGGAAATGGCTCCTGGGAAGTCTGAGGCAGAGCACTGCACTGCTGTTAGTAAGCATAGAGGAAATCCAGTTGACACTTTGTTGACTGCATTTGAACTATTCTGCCATTTTAAGTCATGCCTTTTCCACCTTTGCTCATTGGAAATATTTGGCATTACAGTTCAAGTAGTGAAAAACTTCTGTTCAAGTCCCTTGACAACTTTTTTCCCATGTTTGCAAAGTTCCGTATATATTCGTCCATAACCACTGTTCAAAGACAACCTCTTCTTACTTCATATGCCTGTGTTATGGTTTGTTTTTGTTTCCTAGTGTTATCTCTTGAGTTCAGTACATAAATATTGAAGTTTTCAACCCCAAGTCCATATAAGCAGAATGGGAGAACAATAAATATAGCATTAAATTATGCATGGCATAATAGTGCACTAACCACTTTCATGTTCACCAGGTAAAGCAGAGGAAAACAATTTGTGTATAAACAAGGGCAGCATTTTTTATATTGTGGAGGTCACTGGAACACATTGTTCTCATTAGATACACAGCAACCTCGGGAAGGAGTAGAATCCTAGATAAGCACAAGCAAATCTCTAATGGATAGTCTGGGAATGTGTCAGCTGATTTGTAAAATGTAAATGTTTTATGAGTAATAGGGTTTTAAAGCTGATTTTGATTAATGAAATGCAATCTACTTATTCCTTCAGCAGTCAGCCTACAAACATCTAACCAACTAATTAGTCTATTTAGGTAAAGTATTAAATTGCCTTTTGTTTAAAAATAGGGAAAAGAAAAACAGACCTGCTCTGAAGGTATGTGCAGTAAGGAAAAAACCTTGATTGGTGTGAATGACCTGATTAGAAAAGTACAGTAATTATATAAAACTTTGCAAGACTTTGTAGTTCTAAACATACTGACAATTTAGATCTCAGAAGTTAAATTATTAAGTGGAAAAAATGGGGGCAAACAAAAATGGTATCTTTAGATTTTGAAGACCTTTGCAGACCAAGGCAAGGATGGTTTTGTGAAATCGGCCGAGGTAATGAATTTTACAGCCAGTTTAGACATCACTGAGGTAGACGAGGTCAGAAAGTCTAAGGAGTCCTTTCTTATTTATGGGTTTAATTTGCATCCATGCCCTCAATGCAGTCATTTATGGGTCTTGCACACTATAACATTTGTGAATTGGATTCCTGTGATGGTGCACTGGAGAAGATGCTTCCAACTAGAACTTGCTGAAAGCCTTTGACACAGAGGTTGCCTGTGCAGGACCACTGTTTTTGGTTGCTCATGGTATTCTCCATGGGAAGCATTAAAATGGATTGGGCCGATTTTGTTTGTTCTGGTTTTACCATTCTGCCTAGTTCTGATTTATCTTGGCTGTCTCATTAAAACAAGCAGACTAATTCCAAACATCTTCAGCTCCAGCATATTCCTCTCACAGGCATCCAGTCACAAGACTGAAAACTGCAGGTGATTAACTCCAGTGCCTGAATAAACCACCTGCCCTTGGGTTATAATATTTACAAACCTCGATTAATAAATAAACAGTTTAAAGAAAAGAGGTAATGCCACATCTTCCTCCTGTAGCCACGCCCATCAAATCTGGCAACTGGAGAGCAGAGATGCTTTAAAAGGCAGCCAAGATGATACCTTAGCAGGGTTAAGAGAAGGGAGGGTGGCAAAGACAGTTGGAGAAGGCAAATAGAGGCTCATGTCATTCCCAGAACTCCTTAGTTCTCTGAAATAATGCACTGGTTGGGCCGTTCCATTGCAGTCCATGACAGTGCCCTCTGAACCAGAGCTTGGAATAGGGCCTGAGGCTGGAAAGGTCAGACACATGCATAGGATCATTCCTCAGCACTCAAACACTGTTGGAGCTACTAAAACACTGCAGAAAGGTTGTATTTCATCTCATACGTGTTTGGCCACTGACACAAGCTGGCACCTGGTGATGAGTCGTCGTTCTCGTACTTCACTGAACTGTGGGTAAGTTTTTCTGTCTGTATGACAGCTCCTCTGCTGCAGAAGGAAGGCTCAGTCCTTCATCGCTGCTAGAGGCTTTTTCTGCTGAGAATTTTCTCTGATTCCATTTCACATCATCTCAAAAATAATCTAATTTTTTTTCTTAACAGTATCTGTTTTCTTTGTCAGTACTTTTTCAGATATGTTTCAGATCCTTCTCTTTCCTCTGTCCTCCTATTTCCCATTAATTCTCACAATAACATGCATTGATTGCTTTGTTCTGGTAGTGCCAAGATCACCATGGCAGTGCATCAACTATTTCCCTTAGGAAAGGCATTACTTCTTCCAGGAAGAGAAGAAAATAGGAAAAGAAGATATATTTCCATTATATTTCTAAAACAATCTAAATTACCTGCTTCAGTACATGTGTAGACAGTACAGTGGAGCAAAGTCAAACCTGTTTTCTCTTGTTTCAGAGATTTTCCATTATTGCACATCTTGATTAGTTCTTTAAGTGAAGAACCTCCTGCAAGAAAACATCACACAGAATCCCCCTATTTCTCCATTTTGTGTGATCAGAAAGATTTGGTACATAAACACCATTTCATCCTGAAACTGTACTAATCCACATATTATTAATATAAGTGTTTCCTCAATCCTGCTTAGGATGACTTTGGTAAAAGATCCTCTGGCTGTTACTCAACATGCTTATTCTGCTCATATTTTCATGATTATCCCATTCTCTCTCTTTTGGATGAGAATTAGGATTTATTCTTCAACTACTCTGGAACCTTCTCACCCTTTCAAATATCCCAGGGGGATCTTTCATAATTCCGTTACTGTTGCTCCACAGCTCTTGCTGTGAAAGCTCAGGCAAAGCTGCTTAGCAAATAAGTGAGCTCACTTTAGGGAAAAAAATAAATTTAAAAAACTTGCTGGATTCACCAGGCTTTTATGTTTGACACATCAGTGCCACATGTCATTTTGCTGGGGTCTCCAGTTGCTTGGTTTCTCTGCAGTGTCTGCATCAGCAAAATTGGGTTGTCAACCAAGATGTGACACAAGCCACAGATCTTGCCCTTCGCTTTCTGTCGATGCATTTGTGAAGTCTTTCAGTGGGGTTTGTTATATTTCTTGTGAGACGCTTTTAGCACTTACCATGTTTAATACCCTCTGAGCATTCAAAAGACAGCAGCTTTACATCAGGAGAGGTTTATAACAAGTACAAGCAGTGAAATGTTGCCATCTTTCCACAGCAGAGGGGCAAGTCCTTGGACCAGGACAATGCCTGGAAGTCATTAGTGGGGATGGAAGTGGAAAAGCTGCTGGTTTCATTGCAAGGTTTCTGGCACGATAATATTACAAAGCCTCTGGCCACTGCCCAAACAACCTACAGTATTCTGGCATTCATATGTTCAAACAGGGCAACTGATGCTGCCCAGAAATGCAGTGTCATCCTGTGCAGATACAGAAATATGGGAATCCCAGGAATATACATGGAAACACAGAACAATCAAGGTCCTTACGAAAATTGAATCCCAGCCAGCACACCTTGGTTGGTGGAGATCCCATCCAAAACATTGGGATGAAAGAGCCTCCACTGTGAGGCCACATGTTTGTTGGTTCATGTTGCTGCTTCATCACTAAAACTGCTGAACACATGCATCATTGGGACACATGCATTTTAAAAAATGGACAAATGCTTTTTGCCATGACACTGTTAGCCCATTTTCAAAAGTCAAAATGGTTGTACATTCTGTTAATGTGTTACTGGAATAAAATCATGATGCACATTTAGGGCTGGATTATGTGGACAGCAGCCAATACTTCTAGCATTGATTACGAGGTCTATGCCTAAGTAGTTCTCTTCCTGATTTATGAGCCAGGCATTATCATTCATTGAGTGACAGAGTAAGCTACTAGATTTGTTAATTGGACAATAAACCACACTTTCATTCTCCTCTTCCAGTGTTTTTCATTAAAAAGAGACATATCTAACATTTAATGAAATGCTTAAATAAATAAATGGATACAGAAGTGTTGAATATAAACTCTTTGCTTTTTTCAAGAGTAGTGTACAGTGTATTTATTAATTAGTCTGGCAAAATGTAATTAAAGGGCTGTAAACTCTATGAGGAAGTTAACCAGCCTTGTAATAAATGCCAATTTATAGGTACAGTAGGTCAGCTGGTATTAAGTAAAGAGGTAACCTGCATAAAAACTAATTTTTCGCAAGGACACAATATAAACAAGTTATCATCATGAAAAATACAGCTGACCTTGCAGATTCAAAGGCAGCAGATTGCAATGTTTCACAAGTTCATGTAGTTTTTTATCTCCTAGCAACTGTATGTCATTTACATATTTTACCACATCGAATATCTTAAAGAGATTTTCTGATGGCTGGTGTCGGAAAAGAGTCATTGTAGTGTAGTTCCTGGAAGACTGTTGTTTTTCATAACTGTGCTTAATGTCTTTATGCGAGGCTCTGATGTGACATAAAAGGTTTCAGGAATTTGATATTACAAGCACTTTCAGATTGTTTTTTTGGTGTTTACAAAAACACTGGGGTCTGAGTTCAAGAAGTGGCACATCTACAGCTGACATCAGTCTGAGAGACACCAGTATAAAGTACACATGTATAGATACATAAATACAATTATATATCTACTTCCTATATTAAAAAAAAAAGTGTAAGAATTTTCCTCATTAAGATTTTTCTTTGTTAGTTCTGCTCCTTAATTGTCTTATGGCTGCTTCAATTAACACGAGGCTCCCAGCAATGGCAAGGGAAGGAGTCTGGGGCCATGCTCTGGCACACATAGTAATGTTTCTGCCTGAAGGGTCGGACATGAATTTGACTGAACGTTATTATTTGTATAGAAAATCTTTTGTTCTCGTACTGCTAATGGTAGTAGGTGGTAAAATTTCAAAAACCAGAGCAAAACCCCAGGAAAATGCTGGATGTAGAAGTAGGACCAAAAGACATGAGGAGGACTGAGAGTTTATTGTTGTATCATTGCTCCAGTCTTGCCGTTGCTGTAGGTGGGAAGCAGAATGACTCCTTAGAGGACCTGAGCTGCTATGGTGAAGCAAGGGCAGGATAGAACCTCTCTCACTGTAGCACATGGAAAACCATTTGAGTTCATTTCAGCCTCATCAGCTGAGCCCATGAAATCACACTCTGTTCACTTAGAGATAAATCTGACACAAGCAGCACTCAATGGCCAAAACTCAACTTCGCTCACAAAGAGAAACGTTAAGGAATTTGAAAGCAGATCTTGTGTTTGAAGAAGGTTTTCTGAGGACTGAGGGGTGTGACTGGACAAAGGGAACGGGACAGTGAAGACACCAGTAGCAAAGCTGGTTGGCATCACCTGTAGAGAGCCAAGGACACAACTCGGGGTTCAGCTTCACGGAGTGAAACACAGGCGTTTAAATGCTGAGCTCTGGCTTTTCTCTCACTGGAAAGCTGGGCTGTCCTGCTGGAAATCACCCCAGGCTGATCCAGAATCACTCCTTACGTGCTCTGTAACCTAAGAGTGAGCCCATGATGGGAGCATGGCACCTGTTCTGCCATTAGGAGTTCAGCTGTGGTTGCTATAAATCACTCTTCGGCCCCACCAATTTTCTATCAATGTAATTGATTGTGTGCTCGTTTCTCTCTCCCAGCAATTTCGTGTAATCAATTATAGCACCCCAGTCACAGCTTTGGAAAATTTGTGAAATGACAGAGACCTCATGCAAGCTGTGTAAAATTACCAATTACGGAACTACACAATCTTTTCTGGGATGCCATGAAGTGTCGTTATTTACCCTGAAAGAGAATGTCTAAACAGATCGGTTTCTCATCAAATGCCATTGCTCACGGATCTGAAGAATATGGAAATGCCGGAGTTTAAATCATCTGTATGCCTGAAACAGCATAAGAAATTAGTTTCTTGAGGTATTTTTATGGGGTTTTTTCCTAGCTTACAGTTAAATCATGTATTATGGTGAATCATTAACTACCGACTTTTATAGCTAATCCTTATATAGCCCATTTTCACCTCTGATGATGTTTTTGAGATACGAGATTGTATAGACCACAAATACTCATCAAATAATGCAATTACCTGTTTCCAGCATGTCCCCAAATTTAGTCTTTCACTGGAGAAAATACAGCAAGAGGCTGACCTTTATTTGTAGTGTGCTTTGTGCTGTTCTTTGATTCCTTCCACAGCCTCACCTTCATGGGGAGTGATTTTCCCATCATTTGGGAGAGATGCACAGTTTAATTCCTGCTACACATAAAATCCCCGCCGGTTTGCGCAGGCTGGAGTAGCTCCATCTGCAATGCCAAGCACTCTGCATTCCCTCCCTGTCACCAGGGAGGGGACAAATCAGCTCAAACTGATTCCTGTCAGGATAAGATTGGAGGGACAAACCTGTTTGCTTGCTACATCTCAATTGAGAACAAGTCAGGCCTTTAAACTCCAATACAAGTCCTTCTGTAATTTCTTTGTACGGAAATGCAGATAATCAAATCTTTTTCTTGCCAGAGACAATGTAATTTTATGCTTTGATTTATTCTGAAGCATTCGATTTATAGTTATCCCTAGCCTCAAAGAGTCCTGTTGGAATTGAATAAAGCAGCGGATAACATCCCAATTAGAGTTTTCCGCAGGGAAATAAGATAAATAAAGGAAACTCTGTCAAAAAAGAGATCCTTGATGAAACCTGGGGCTCATAGGTGTTTTAGCACATGTAACTCTTGGTGACAGTGACAAAATACAGATAAAACTGAGGATGTAAAGAGAAAAATACGTGGGTTTAACTCTGTGTGTGTATGACTCAAACTATGGAGAGATGCGGAAGCCTCCACTGGGTCCACGTGAAGTCCATGGGTGTGGGGATCTCTTTCTGCTGCCAGCAGAAAATGCCCAGCATGGCCAGAGGTTGAAGACAGGGTCTCTTTCTGAAATGGTTAGTATGATAAAATAATAAAACAGTTTTGGAGAGCAGGAGTGAGACAGATGAAGGAGGGTGGCACCTTCATACCTGGAAGTGGGGAACAAGGACAGCTGGGGCACAGCCTGGTCTGGTGCTCTCAGACCTCAGATTGCTTTGTGACCTGCCTGAGCTGTGGAAGGCACTTCATACAATAACAAAAATAATAATAAGATGCTTTAGGCAAGGAGGTTCATGCTAAAAATGAACAATGTACTGTCCTGCAGTGGGGCAGGGCAGCAGTGAGGGGGAGTGATGACTGCCAGGGCCATTGGTACTTCACAACGCACGGCCATCAGGGGGGCCAGGGGGGTTTTGAAGAGTTAATTTGGGCTTGTCACACATCAGACAGATATCCAAATCCTGCTTAAATTTCTCCTTTGAATCTGCCTTCTGCATAGAAGAGTGAAAGGACCAATAAAAGCATGCAGAAAGACAGAGCTGGGTTTTTGATTGCTCCTTCTCAGGAACCTTTCAGCATTACTTATGACTCAGTTCATCCTTGTTCTTATATTCAGAAAGGCTTCACAATATTTTGGTTTTTAAGGAAAGTGAAAAGACCCTGTTGAGGTTCAGACAGGTGTACATTAATATTGAGTGATTTGATTTAGACTGACACTTTGCGATGCTTCAGTTAAACTTCAGCTCTCTGAAACAAAATTATTTGTTTCCATTTTTCAAAGAAACGATGGCAAAAATCAAACTCTCAGGATTTACCTGGAAACTTTACAAGTATCTCTTCTTTCAGCTGGGTTTCTGGGGTTCATGTCTAGGGCGTCAGATTTAATCTAGGTCTGTACACAGATGATATCTTTGTACCTCCTTCTGTGTGCCAATATCACCATGGTAGTCAGGGAGCCAAGGAAATGATCTGTTTAAGTCCATACAAAAAAAGGAAAGAAAACATTTTAAAAAAAAGAGAATGTTTCAGCTGGGAGGGCTGCTGGATGTAGCTGCCTGCAGAGGATAGGAGTCTGGAGCTGGAGGCAGGGGCAGAGCAGGGTCATTGCAGGGATCTGGATTGGTGTGGGGTCAGCGATGTGGGGTGAGAGGTGCTGGGTTCACATCACCTGTGATATGTGATGTACAGAGATGCTAATTCACCTGTGTGTTGGTCTCCAGGTCTTGCTGGGCCAGTTCTCACAAAGGTAATAATTACTGACTCATGCCAAAGGTGAAGTTTTAACCTTTTTTGGTGGCAGATGTAAAACTAATAAGGAAGGTGAGTTTTGAGCTTAATTTAAAGACAAGCATCATAAGCTCTTGTGCTGCCTTGTAAAGGTAAGGCAGGCAGCTCATTCTCTACACAGATGCAGCAGCAAGGCTGGGAGTATTATGCAGTAGATGGTGGGTAATGATGCTTTAAGGGAGTGAATATAACATTCTTGAATTTTTCACAGCTCTTCTTTTTGTTCTTTGTGGGCAGGAAAACAATTAGACCTGCAAAGCTCTGTGGTGAGACTCTAGGATAAAGCAACGTATCAAGTGCCTTTTCTCACAGGGAGGTTGAAGCCTTGTGGGTAAACTTTTAAATAAACAGAAGATTTATTCACAGTAGTTGGGTGCTTTTCTTCCAAACTGAAGGCATCCTTTTAAGAAAAATTATCCAGTTCCTTCTTCCCCTGTGGGCTCTGAGGGTGTGTGTCCGCAGGGGCGAGCGTGGGGAGCGCGTTCCCGCTGGCTTTGGATGCCTCACAAGTCTCTCTGTGTGTGCCTTAATAGTCCTCTGAGGGAACTGAAGTCTCATTTTGTGTGACTCTGAATTTAAATCCAGGTCACAGAGATGTTAAATAGCAAATGACACATTTACTGTGCCACCCAGCTGCCTTCTGTAATGCAGCAGGAATGCTTTCTGAGCAGGGACAGTATGCCAATATTAACTTATATACAGGTTGTTTTACTGTGGAAGCTAATGCTAAAAAATAAGGAAAAAAATATCAAGGGATGCTGCTCACATTTAAATAGCTACTTATTCTCTTTGCACCTTGTCTCCTGAAGTGCTAATGCACTTCCCTGACTAAAGAATTCCTAAAACATGAATTCTTTTCAGTTTAGACCTTTACATTTATGTTTATTATTCCAAAAAAAAAAAATCCCCAAACCATTCTGGTTTCCAGGTCACCAGAAATCAAAATGACACTGACAATATGCTATTCTAACTCCTGGGCTTAGTTAAAAACCCAAATTACCTCTTCGGTTTATGGTCCTGTCTGTAATATTCTCCTTTTGTGAAGGCACATACTTTATTTCTCTGGGAGGAAAGTGGTTTGTCAGAGGCTGCTGCATTATTGCAGCCTTACAAGCAAATAATGGAGTTGGACACCTGCATTCTGTACAAAAAGGCTTTGATCAGGCAGATGGAGAATGTGCTCCTGGGCATCAAAGAGGCTCATCAGAAGACAGAAAAGATGGGGATATTGGGGTATTTGCTGCACAGATGTCCCTTCTGGAATAGTATTGCAAAATACATACCCAAACAGTAGCTAAATGGACTTCTGACCAATAGATGGAGACAAAAAGTGTTTTTCTTCATTAGCCTGGTTTGTTCCCACCGACAAGGTCAGTTTACCTGCAGGTCCTTCTCTGGTAGTGAGTTTGTTCAAAGCAGGTAGGTTTATTTATTTTTTGTTGTTGTTGGTTTTGGTGGGGTTTTTTTTGGTATTTGTTTTTCCAATGAATACTGTCAGACGAGGGATTTAGCTCTGCTTGTGCTTTCTCAGGCACCACTGCTTGTTTTCCCTGAGTTCATGATGCTGTGGAACAGCTTTTTGGGTTCACGACCTCAGGTTTGCTTCAGTTCTGGGACAAGCACATGCTAACAATACTTAGGCTTGTCATCTGTTTTTTCCTCTGCACATGTGCCAGTGATTTTAATTTAAAAGTTAATCTCATTTTGCAGCTTACCCTCTTCTGAATCCCTCTGCCTTCTAGGACTGCTACCCCAAGATCTAATTTAAAACTTCCTCTTTCCATCCACCAGTTGCATGGGTTCACCCCTTTCTTCTTTCTTAGGTGCTCTAATTGCCACGTTTCAAAAACAGATTTGTTCTCAAATCCTTATTAAGCACCGACACTGCTGTCTTATAAACCTAATGTAGATAAAAGTGTGCTAAGAAAAAAACCAACAGAAAAACCCCCAAGTCCAGTACTGTTCTGCCATCTGTTGATTATGTTTTGCTGTGCTGTAGTGAATCAGTACCTATTTCTGATCCTTGAATCTAAATATAATTTCAGCTTACTTCTGATTTCCTGAAACCCCAAACTACTGTGTTTAATTTATAAATTGATTCTTATATATTCCACTCATGGCTGGTGAATATAATTAACATTTTCTTGCGAAAAACCTGTACCTATAAATAGCAAGGCCGTGACACACATTATTAATTTAAAAAAATGACGAGGGTTGTTGGTTTTGCAAATATATAAATAGCTTTCAAAAATGTGCCATAAATCTTTACCTCCCCTTTCTAATGAGTATAAATGCATTTAGTTTGTGTTTATTAGGAAGGGGATGTGGGAATACTGCAGTAGTATTTAAGTATCGCAGTAGGATCAAGTTAATGAGACCTGGAATCACTGTTCAGTACTGAAGAGCCTTTCCCATGCATGCAGCTGATTTCAGTCCTGTGTGAAGGAATTTTGCACTAAAATATAATTCCTAACCTAGGACCAAGGCAATCTGGCAGCTCTCTCTTTTCACTGTTAATGACTTCCCATACAAGCTGGTTTGGATTTCATGTGATTGTCACTCTGTTCACAGGTTGGAAAATAAACCAACCCACTTCAAGAAATTTGAGAAAGTAAAGGCAAGAATAATCTGTGCAGAGTGGGTTATAATCTGACCCCTTGGAGTGACTTTTTGAAAACCTCATTTTGCCTGTGGTGCAAGTCAGCTGTTAGCCCTGCGCCTCTTCTCTAGATTCTCCTGAGTCCTATTTTGAGTTTATTTAGGATTGTCTTCTTGCCCTTTTTCCCAGGCCTGAATCCCAGTATCTATAGGAATTCCCTGGCAACTGAAAGGAATTTACCTCCTACTGCTCATTTTTTCATAATTAAATAAATACACGAGGTTTAGACACAGACACAATTTTGAGCTTATCAAACAAGCAACTGAATTCCCTTAAACACAACTAGGTTTTTAATTACCCACTTACTATTGATCTCAGGCTTCGGTAATATGCAGCAGCAGCAGCAGCACATTCTTCTGCTGGGTAAGGATGTAAATTTGGGAGGATGAAACATTTTCAAGTGTCTGACTTGTTCCTGGAGCTGCATTTTCCTGTTTTCTCCCTTGCAAGGATTTCTGATGGATTTTCTTATTTTCTTGTTTAGATGGCAGATCCATGAAACCTTTCTCAACTGGCATGCCCAAACAAGGCTCTTCTTCAGTATGAAATATTCATAGAATAAAACACTTACAAAGATGTTAAAGGACATAGAACATTTAGTCCTGGTCCAAACCTTTCGAACATCATTTAACCCCCCAAAGAGTGGAATTCTCCTGGGAGTTTCCATAGAGTTGTGAGTCAGAAATAAAGTAATATGCTTCAAAATTGTTGCTCATAGTTTACCCCTAAGGGCTAAAACCCTGCATAAGGGGCTTCCTTAGAAATAACTGCAGGTAAACATGATAGGGTTGGCTTGAGCAATGCAAAGTTGTAGCTTGTTTTCTAATGTACCCAGCACCCAATTTTCTGAGTATTATCATGCTAAACTAAATTTGGCCGTGAACAAGCCCAGATCAACTGGGGATTGGATTAGGACAAGAAAATTAATTGTTACTGGGATTTAGAGTTGATTTGAGCCCACTAAAGAGAGGGTAGCCTTATATTTCACCTTGATTAAAGAAAAAAATTCCAGTCAGGTATTATACAATTACAGCAAAAATGACATCATGATTTATGGTGTCACACCATTCTTTCTTCTTACAGTACCACAAAGGTCAGTGACAAAACAAGTCTGCTGAGTAAGATCAAGAAAGAAACTGGTAGTGTGAATAAAAGCCAGGAATGTAATTTTTAATTTTTGATGTCCCTGCTTTTGTGGCAGGGAGCCAGACCATAACATTTCACTTGCTTTTAAAAGAAAAATATATTCGCTGCTTTTTTCAAAGAAGTCCAGTTGAACTCCCTGGAGAGTGGGGGTCAGGCTGCAGCTGTGGTTTGGGGGATGCTAGGAAAAAATATTTGCAAACTTTTTTTATTACTAAACCTGATATGATGGGATTCCTAGTAACTATTTTTTTTTAATTCAGTTTTGTGGCAAAAGTGGGGAAGAGGTCGCTTAGAAAACCTTGCAGTAGCACATGCTGGCACTGCCCTGCACTGTCATGGAAATTGTTTCTAATTCTTCCAACTTGTAGTGCAAGTGGAAAGCAGGAAGAACACCAGCCACCTATGCTAAAAGAATTTGTAAATCCATATTATTTATACATTGAGAGTATAAATAGCAGAGGAAATGAATTGCAAGTATCCAGCAGTCAAAGATGCTTGTGCATGTTGTATTGAGTTTCTTCTGAACTGAATTGCTCAGTTCTTAAGACTATTAGTAGTGTGACTTTTAATACAGTCTTAGTGACACAGAATTACAAAAGACTTTTGATCCTTAAGTAAGTAACTCACTTTGATTACTTTTGTACATTTCTAATGGTAAATGTGATTATCTTTAATGTGACGATGCTGTCTTTGGGATGGAGAGCAGCTCAATTTTCCTGCCTCTTTTTTTCCAAGCTTCCAAAATGTTTTATAAAGCGGCATCTTTCCATGCCAGACACCGGAGCATGGTAAGCACATACACCAAAGATCATGGAGTTCAGTAGTCATTTTTCAGCTGACTGCAGGGATCTTTGATGTGCTTGACAATATTTAACCAAGTTTTCAAACCCTGTTGTTCCTGCAGGTCAGGCTCAGAAGCTGCAATGCAGGAAGACTGAAACTAGTCAAATAAACCGATTTTTCTGTAAAAACAAGCAATCAGCAAAGTGCTAGAAAATCCCATTTTGGCAAGAAAACACTGCAGCTTTGTTCTTTGGTGTTACGATGTTATGGAGATCCCTCAGCAGAGCTATAAATTTGTGTTACATGAATGTTTATCTCCAGACCTCTGTGCATGTAGTGTATAATTTGAAACACAATCTATGCTCTTTTCTCACACATTTGTTGCTTTGCCTCTCACATCTTGGTGTTTTTTACAGGAGGTCTCCATTTCCTACAGGCTTAGGTGATTCAGATAAATTCTAGCAAGCATCTCCAGAGACAGTGTTGTTCATGTGACATATTCCACTTTACCGCAGATTGCCTGTGGTGCACAAATCTGTTACTCGTGGTAACGAGTTCCCATGTCCACGACTTTAATCTGTTCTTTAAAAAATGGATTTAAACCACAGTAAAAATGATTTGTGAGGTTTACAAAGTCTTTCCACTAGTTTAGCTAGATTAATTTAAAATCATGCTAAGTCAAATAACAACTTGGGGTAGATAAGGCCTTATTCTTTCCATATCTTTCTCTTTCACATGTCCCTTGTTCTTCTAATCTCTTATGACTATGTATATTGCATGACATATTTTGGTATCATTTAACAACAAGAACTTTTGAGCTTTTCCCTGGAAAGCTGCAGGAGATGGCCAGATTTTTGAAAGAAGATAGTTGCAGCTTGCTGTTGTAAAAATAGTACTTATAGTACCTAAAGCTCATGGAAACAGCCCACATGCCCAGTCAGCTAAATGTCTAGGAAATGTCTCAGTCTTTGAAATCCAGAGCACAGTGATTTAATTTATGTTCATGTTTGGATAATGGCTGAAACCTGACTGACTTCAGCAATACAGCATTTGGGAAGGAAAACAGGTTGGCTCCATAATATTGCTGCACAAGACCCATGACTTGTGGGTGGAAATTTAATGTACAGAGTTGACACTTCTGGGGATATTTGCACATGGAGTTCGTCTAGTTGGTGCATGTGTGATGGGAAGAATGTGGTTGTGGGACAGGTAATTATTGAATTGCTCCTATAGTGGAAATAAAGAGAGGGCTCTGAAATCACTGTCAATTGAACGTAGCCAATTTCTAGGTAAGCATGGTAAAATTAGGTAATTTTGGAAGAAATCTTAACTTCAAGTAGTTTTATATAGTGATGTCAGTGCTGAAGAGAGCTGATTGCACCAGCTTCCAGCTTGTTCTGGTCACACCCTGCTTGTCTGGCATGGCCTTTAATCCTGCTGCTGTCCCACCTCTGGAGAACAAGGTGGAGCAGAAGGCTGAGAGTGGCCTCACACTATATATAAAAGGCATATTTGGATTCAAAAATGCTCAGGAAAAAGGCTTTAATTTAGCTCAGCCAGAAGTGCCGAGGACAGGCTCTGCCTCCTGAATCCCACCCTCTGGGTTCACCTTGCAGGGGATATCTGAGAGGTGCTTTGTGGGTTTGAGGCAGATACCATGCAGTCCGTGGGAACGGGGGATTGAAAGTAGGCAATAGCAAGGATTATGTAGGGAAAATAGGAAGGCTGAACAGCTAAAATTGGGAATCCTGCATTACATTAACTGTGTGGTACCAGGGAGTAGGATGGATTAGCATCCCTGGATTAGCAACCGTGCCTTCTTTTCAAGTGTCTAAAACCAGGCTGTGATGCCCTTAGCAAAAAAGGAACACAATAATACCCTAACTATCCTCCAAGGAGTCAAACACTATTCAAGCAAATACTGAGGAAAAACAAGTTCAGAAAAGTTCTGTGAAAAATGTGACTCTTTTCCAGGAAAAAAAACCCCAGCAAAACTAACAAACTTTCCAGAACTTCTTAAGTGATGCTCCACCTCGAGGTTGTCTGGGTGGGATTCAATAGGAGACTAACCTAAATATCAGCATCTACATGCAGCCAATGTGTCTCATCTGTTGGTCCAGGGGAGACTTGATCGATGAAGCCATAGAGCCCTGGGGAGTGGCTGGGCTCTGTCTCCCCATCGTGTTACTCTGCAGATTCCTGTGTCTCCACGTGCTGAATCTCCAATGGCGATGGGTTTTAGGCATCTGGCTCACAGACAGGCTTATGAATTCCAACATGGAAATGTAATGTTCTTGTACTGTGGCTTTCTCGCCATGACCTCAGCCAGCCATGCTATTTTGGAGCTTATAAACTTTTAACTCCATCTTAATGAAGTTGAGCTAGTAGAAAGTCCCATATAAATAATTTAATAATATGTCTGGATGAAATGGCTGCTATCTAAGTGGTAGAAATAACAGAAGTGATTAAATTAAATTCAATATACACATTAGCCACTGAACTACACAGCCATAAAAGAATGAAGAGTGTGGTCTAAAGAGTTGTATCTTTTCCTCCCACAGCTTTATAATTATATCTTCAGGGAAATGCCACAGCTCAGCATTTAACGATCTGCCATCAGAGACATTTACGAGGAGATTTTCAGGGAAGGAGAGAGTTGACGGTGTCTTTTGTACCAAAAAAAGCAGTCATTGAATACTCTGGCAATCGCCTGCTGAGAGGAGCATTGATCCATATATTTACATATCATGTGAAGTTAATAATCCTAAGTTTTTCCTCAAATAAAATCCACAACAAGGTCATGTTCTCCCAGGAATTGTTTGGAAAACAGAGCATAAATCTTGGACAGTGTCAATCTGTCACTGCCCTACAGCAGATTTGTGTGGTTTGAGAGAGCACAGCTGATCAGTTCAGGACACTGATTATGTTCCATGAGGGGTGGCTCTGGCAAACCCTGCTCCTTTTCAGTGCTGACACACAGGGTACACTGGGAAAGGGGGAGACATTTGCAGTGTAGGAAGCAGTGGAATGAAGTATTCATGAAGAATTAACTGATGGCTCGGAGTAAACAAATGGAGAAATTAGCAAAATACTTCTCCTAGTGCCAGACTGTAAATCAAATTGAAATATCCTGTGTTGCTGTAGCTGGTAGAGATATTACTGTTAGGTATTACTGGTACCTTGGAGGTGGAAACTACAAGTCTGGATGAAGACTAATTTCTTAAAGGCTCAGCATGAAAAACTTTCAACTTAAATACATATTTAATTTCCCAAATGGACAAGGAAAAGCCCAGGTTGTGGCTGTCAGTGTTTCTTAGACATTTCGAAACATGGCTTTCATAACTACTCATCTCTTTGAGCAGATTAGATTGTCCAAATGGATTCTGAGATGCAGGAAAAGATCAAGTACCCTTAAGAAGAAAAAGACAAACTTAAACAGACCTGTGAGTGCATTTATTTGACTCACTGAAATGTTCAATAAGAGTTGAAGAAGTCTCTTTAATTAAGTTGCATGCACTCCTAATCTAGTGAGACAGAGATTTCCAAGGGGATATTGTCAGACTCCGAGTGAGGTGGTAACAACATCCACTCCTTTGTCGTTTATAGTGGCTGTTTATCACTTGCATTTGTCCCAGCATCGGCGGTCAAAGACATGAATCACACTCATCTCCACTTGCAGCAAAAATCAAAATACAGTGTAGTATTACATTTTATCCATTTTTAAGGTGTTAGCTCCTGCTGACCTCATTCATGGACTGGAGCCTCACAGAGTAGTTCAGCTGTTTGTGTGAGAGATGCTCTTTTCTTTTGAGCATCCTCTGCTGCAGCCCATGAACAGGAGAGTCCCTCATCACTGCTGGGATTTTGCAAAGAGGGAATTACCAAAAAAAGCTGGTTTAATTTCAAGCTCCATTAGACACAGTATTTGCCAAGTGGAAGAAGACCAAATTGGTTGGAAATCTTGTCCTGAATCCTCTCTGTTGGTATTAAAAGTCAGAAAGAGTAGGTAGTAATAAACAGAAATCACGTAATGTATCATCTGAATCACTCCCTTTAAATCACTTCGAGTCTTTTAATTTTTATTTTTTTCTTGTGGAAATGTAAAGTACTTACTCTGGGACTATTGATTACAGAACTGTAGTACCAGCCTGGGATTTCCAGTACTAGGTTGTTGAAATCAGTATTTGAATGACTTGAAGGTAATTAGGCTATGTATAAATACATATATATGTGTACACACTTACGTTTTCCTTCACTTTTCTTTATCCTTCTTTTGAAATGTTCAAAATGCATGAGGGGCACTGTATGATGTGAACACTGCAGTTAGAGGAAGGAAATAGTATAATTAATAATCTATTATTTTTGCCATGAGTTTTAAGTGGCAAGATTTTGTTCCTCAGTCTACATACTGAAGTGGTTGTCTTCACACAGAGCCTTTCCCCCAGGAAGATGTGTTCAAGCCTCATCAGATGAACTGCCCCTCTGATGTCAATGTGTTATTCCTCCTGCAAAAGTTGTGTTGTCACCGATGCTGGGGATGAGGGGCTCCTGCCCAGGCACTGAGTGCTGGATCCTGTTGAGTTGGTCAAAGGGTGTTTTACAATTTCACATTTATATTTAAATGACAAAGTCATACTCAAGTGTTTATTGTCCAGCGAAAGTCATCTGCTTGTTCTATGTCCAGCTCAAGTATTTGTAGGGGAAGTTGTTGTTGGCAGAGGCTGAGCATGAGCCAGCTGTGGCCAGAAGGGCCAATGGCACCTGGCTTGTAGCAGCAATAGTGTGCCCAGCAGGATCAGGACAGTGATTGTCCTCCTGTACTGGGCACTGGTGAGGCCACACCTCAAGTCCTGGGTCAGTTTTGGCCCCTCACTACAAGAAAAACATTGAAGGGCTGGCGCAGGTCCAGAGAAGGGAACGGAGCTGGTGAAGGGTCTGAAGCTCCAGGAGCAGCTGAGGGAGCTGAGGAGGCTCAGCCAGGAGAAAAGGAGGTTCAGGGGGACCTTATCACTCTCTACGGCTCCCAAAAAGGAGACTGTAGTGAGGTGAGGTCGGTCTCCTCTCCCAGGTAACAAGCACTAGGACAGGAGGAACTGGCCACAAGTTCTGTGGGGGGAAGTTCAGTTTGGGTAGTAGGGAAAATTTCTTCTCTGGAATGTTTTCAGGCACTGGAATGGGCTTCCCAGGGAAGCAGCAGAGACACCATCCCTGGAGGCATATAAAAAACGTGTAGATGTGGCACTTGGGAACACGGTTTAGTGCTGGGCTTGGCAGTGCTGCAGGAATGGTTGGACTCGATCTTAGATGGCTTTTCCAGCCTAAACGGTTCTGTGATTCTGTGTTCAGTAATCAATGTAAGAAATATCTCTCTGAGTGTGCTAAGAAGCGGGTCAGGTCTCTGCTCTGATGTATGGGTTCAATTGATCCAGCAGCCAGAGTGATGGATCAGGAGGTGTTTGAACTCATCCCTGCAGGTTGGGCTGATGCCGTTGGCTGCAGCGTGGGCCCCGGTACCATTTGTAGGCCTGCCAGGGCCAGGAGTAGCTGTCAGGTGTCTGAACTGCATGGCTGTAGTCTTCATTTTTAAAATTTTCCCTACAAGAGCTATTACCAGAATTGCCAATACTAAAACTATCCTTAATTTGGAAAATAGGAACCCTGGGGAGGCAATAGTGATGCAGGATCTCAAGCCACAGCCCCATAATGGGGCAAGGAGGCCTCAGCCTGGAGGTGTTGCCACAGGTAAGGTAGACAAGACAAGCAGGAGAGTTAAATGGGTTCAATGGATCAGATTTAAGCTGAATCTGATTTAAAATGGATATACATTTGTGTGCTTGTTTGTTAGGAAAGATGGGATCAGTTGCCAGAGCCACCCCTGGGGGCTGTGCCGGCCGCCCACGCGTGGTGTTGATATGCAGTGCCAGCAGCAGGCTGAGCGTCCTGGAGTGCCGGGGAGTGAATGTCAGCTCATTTAATCTCTGTCAGCATGGTCCTCCCTCACTTCATCCGCTGAAAAGAAAGTTTTAAAGGATGCATTTAAAGAAATGTTTTCAAGATTCACTGAAGGAAGTGTGTTCATGGTTATTTCCCAGCTCTAGTTTAACCCATGGCTCTCCAGGCAAGTGATTTTGGAGTCATCTGCAGCGCCAGGGATGGAGCATTTAGTTCTTACTGTGCCTGGTAATACAGTAATTGCTCTGTAACTCAGGAGGGAAATAGCTCTGTGGGTGCTGGGCACTGTTGAAAAAGTCCGTGTTTACCATGAGGTCAGAAGTCTGTAGCTGGAGCCAGATCCATCCTTGTCTGTCATTTAAATTTGGTATATGTACATTCTGTGTTCAGGTATGTATATATACATATACATATGCATTCCTCTCTCTCACTCTCTCTCTGTGCATGTATATCAGGGTTACTAAGGAAAGAAATTGTAATAGTTTCATATAAAGAACTTTAAAATAAATATTTTTCCATCTGAGTTTAGCACAAAACAAGCAATTCTCACTACTTCAGTGCTTAATTTTTTTGAAGATGTGACTGGTTGTTTTGAGAATGTGCTGCATACATTGGCATGTTTGCATTTGTCAAATCCTTTGGATGCTGCAGGGGGACAGGAGACTTTTACAGCTGGGAAAGAGCAGCTCGTGTAGCCTTTCCTACAGAAGCCTCCTCTCCCATAGCAGTGATTTCTACTTCCCAGGGAGCGGAAGACGGCACACACTGCTCAGCTTTATTGCAAGGCACTGCACCAGCTGAAGAAATGGATCCACTCATTCAGGACAAGTAAGCAAATTCAGCTGGCTGATGAAAGGAAGCCTAGACAACGGTGTTCAAACACTCGCTCCCATTTCCTCCCCCCATCCCCAGATGTCTGGTTTCAGTTTTAAAACATAATAACATTTCATTAAGGAGTCATAGCAACCCCTCACTAATTTGTGAAGAGTACATCGTGAGCTACATTCTGTACTTATCAACATTTGAGCACTTTAGATCTTGTTTCATCTCATTAGTGGATGTTTATGGGACCTGAGGGTTTCAGCACTCTCTGACTCATTAGTCAGCCCATGGTGGGGCAGGTTATATACTACAGGAAACCATTTCCCCAGCCTTTAAATGCTCGCACAACCCTCAACACGAGTTCAGTCAGAAATGTTTTCTCCCATTAAACAGTCAGCCAGAAAGGAATGTGCAAAGGTGTGTTGTTCTCCTTTCAAACACACCGCTGCGTGGAACACCGCGTATATCAAAGTCGTACTGCGCTTGGTCGCAGACAGCTGCACCACCACAGAGATGTCATTTCAAAGAGCTGGATATTTAAATTGCTGGTTCTGGAAGAAAATTAGCCACAGGATGGCATTTACAGGAAACAGCAAACCAGAAGATTGTGTCGTGTTGGAAATTGCTTGGTGTTAACATCAGAAGGAGTGGGAATTCTGTTTTCCCACTCATTTACTGGACTGAAGCCTTTTTTCCTCATATGCTCCAGTTAACTTAGGTTCATGCAGGATTTAATTTGTATGAAAATAAGTGTTCTTTTTCCTCCACTAAATTTATTAAGCAGTGCACCATTTAGTAAACTGCCAGTGGCATCTGTTGGAGAAAAGGCAAATAAAATACTGATGCACAAGGAGGTAGTTTTTCAGATTTTGATACATAGTTTCACAAATTTATGAACAAATTCCCTGGGTGCATGATATATTTGGAAATAATCCACCAATCTGCTTTCTGTGGCTTTGTTTCTAATACTGCTTTTCTTCCCCATCACAATGCACAGTTTTCTCTGAAATGCACTAACAAATAAGAAAAACAAATGCAAGTGTGAATGAACAGTGTGATGTAAACGATGGAGCAGGAAATGGCATCTTAAACTTGTTTGTGGTATGCTGTAAGTCAAAGCATAAGAAACTGCTTTAATAACAAGCAGTTGATAATCATGTTAATTAGGAAATTACAGAAAAAAATGTGCCACTTGTGTGATAATTGCCTTATTAACACTGCATAGACTGTATTCATTTTTCAAGGATTATGGTGGAATTCACATTCACGTGTGCTTTTGCAAAGATGGTAGGGATTTGCTTCATTATAGGTGGAGCCTTGGTGCTATCACGGGGAGAAGATAGCGGGTAGGGTCCTTAAAAATCCCTGCCAGAATGGAAATGTGATGAAGATCAATATCAGATCTTATCTGAATAAATATTTCTGAATTTTACAGTTGCTACCTAGCAAACTGTGCTTGTGGAATAATAACTTTACAAATTGGAAATCTCTTGCCTCATTCATCAAGCGTAGCTACACAAACACTGCATGAGTTTGTTACCAGTTTTTATGCATGAGTCGCTGGGCGCCTTGTGGTTTTGATGGGAAATGGAAAACTGAGGGCTCTTTCAGGGGACTTGGATTTGAAAGGAAAAAAGGAGATATTTGATTTCAAAAGGCTGAAGTACAGATAGAAGCAACACCAATGCTCCTCTTCCCTGCCGAACAGCCAGACAAGCTGCTAAGTACCAGCACATCATCCTCCAAGAGCCCCGTGCTGCTGGAGCTGTCAGAGGACACAACAGTGAGGCCCCAAAACCCTCTGTGAGGCCGAGGCTGCCAGGGATGTGGCAGAGGATGTGCTGCAGCTCCGGCATCGAGGCAGCATCAGCATGTGCTGCATGTCCAGCTTTCCCCTCACTCATGTGAATCCAAAGCACTTTGTGGGTGCTGGATGGTGTTTGAGAGGGTGGAATTGCTGCATTTAGTCCCCCTGACATGTTTCCAGCAGTTAGTTCAAGCTGACACTGGCAGTTTTGCTGCGAGGACCCTGCTAGTTGGAACCAGCCCAGCTCAGTACCTGTGTGCCCGCTGGAGTGGCTGTGCTTGAGAATGAGGCAGCAGCTGAGAACATCTTCAGGCTCTAGTGCTTGTTCCACTTTATCTGTGTTTCTTGATTCATTTCTTCAGCTGCTCTTACACAAGGGTAAAAGCTGTGTTCCTAGAGCTGTCTGGCAGCACAGCTTTCCAAGCTTGGGGTTTTTTTAACGTTACTTGAAGCAAAGTGCTTCCCTTTCTGCCATGCAGAGCTGATGCCTCTGGAGCAGAACGGCAGCATCCACGCACACCCGCGCCCGTGCGTTCCTGGATCATCCTTGTGGAGACATCCAGGCCGTGGGCATTGGAACAGTTGGAGAGATCCATGAGAACATTCTCAAATGGAAGCTGGAGGCTGGAGTCCTCTGCTAGGATTTGGGATAAAATGTGATTTTTTTCTCTGATCGATATGTAAACTTGATGGGAACAGTTGTAGCTCTGCCTGGAAGCAAAGCATCCTCTTCCTGTGGTGGGCTTTCAGCTTGATGGAGGATCATGAGGAAAGTGAGTCAAGGAAATAATGAGAGAAAGGACTAACATTTTAGGGAAGGTCTGTGCACCTCTTTATCTTTAGACTTTTGCCCTGGGTTGCCACAGGTTGTCCTGTAGCATTTCCTTCCAGAACTGGATAATTCTGTCACTCTGACTCCCTGGCCTGGCATAAATCTTGTTTATGTGATCAGCCCCTCAGAACCAAGGGAAGGTGCTTTTCTCTGATCTTTGTAGGGGCAAGAGGATTTGCTGCAAGAGCATGGATGACTTAAAGGAAGCAAACATTAAATTCTATCCTAAGCTTGTATCACTTGTCAGGTATTTTCAGTAGTCCAGGGCAAGTTAACAGAGTTACTTCAGCTTATTGTTTTCTCTAACTTCTAGAGAACAAGAGGGCATCAAAGCCCTGGAATGGCTGCTTTTAAAGGCTGTTTTGAGGACTTTTCTTTGGCCAGTACCCTGTGTGGGTGGAGTGCTTAGTCCTGAGTAGCAGCCACTGATTTTTGCTCTTCATGTTGGCAGTTGTCACCTTATGACTCAAAAAGGATTTTCTCCCTTCATCTCTGCTGGCTTCCTTCTGTTCTCAGAATCACACCTCTCTTTCCCACTGTCCTTTCCCTGTGTTTTTCCTTGCTCTGTCTGTGGTGTGTGCCTTCTGGAATTCAGGATGGGTCTGCAGTGCTGTCCAGGGGCTGAGAGGATGTTTCCAACAGATGCCCGGAGAATCATAGCAGGAATGTGCAGGACGTGCTCCAGATCTGCGGTGCTGGTGGCTGTTGGGAGGGCAGGGGCTATCCTGCACTTTGAGTTGTCCAGATGAGAGAAGCCAATGGGCCATGCTGGTAGCCAGCACTGGCTCCCCTCCACAGAGAACCCCACTGCTGGGCTTCTGCTAGGAAAGATGTATAACCCCTTCAAAAGTACTAACAAAAAATATTTTTGTAGGTAAATTTGCCACACTGCAAGCATGACTTCTTATCTATAATCACATCTAAATGTGCTTTTGCAAAGTCTGCCTTTGTCCAAAGCATTTGTCCTTGGCCATGGTCCATCCAGTGGAGCATCCTGGCTGCCTGGATTTGATTAAGTAGATGACTTACATCTTCTTTACTGTGTAGTGATACTCTGATCTGGACACCAGCTCAGCAGACACTGAGGTGTTTTATTGGAGTCAGGACATGCAAAAATGTATTGCTGGACTGCCTTAGACAAAGTCCTTTGGTGAGCTGGAAAATGAGGAAGGAGCAGGAGTTGCCTCAGGGGTCTGATTGACTGCTGCATTATGAATCAGCTGGAGTGGCTGGAGCCACAGGGTTGTCACCGTGCTGAAGCTGGTCCCTCGCCTTGTGTTGCAAACGCAGCCAAACACAGGTTTTTCAGTCGCTTTATGATTTTACCATGTTGATGCTGAGCCAAGGGAACAGGCACAGATCTCATTTCCTGTTGTTATCAATAACGGTGACAGTTCATAACTCCCCAGTGGGTTAGATAATACTTTTGTTCATTTTTTACTTTTATATAAATGAACCAAAAGAACTGGCAATAAGCACATGGGAGGCAAGAGCATCCCGATGCGCATCACGTGCAAAATTTATACAGTGATTGCAGTAGTAAAAACAAGGGAATATTCCAGTTTAAATCCACTCTCTACTTTGATCTGGCTCACCTACATGGCAAACAATATTTCTTCTAGCTATGAGATAGATGTCACCTTTTATAAAGATATGAGGAAAACCAGTAATTGTTCCAGTCAACGATGACATTTGTCATATCCCATTTAGTGAACTCAATCTCTTTACTCGTTCACAGTGGTGTTTGTGAAATCCTTGATGTCTGACACATTGATTTGTCTGTGTAAAAAGCAGAAATGCCTGACACTTGCCACAGAACAAAGTTTCCCAGCAGGTGTACAAGCTGCAGGTCCTTCAGGGCCACATGGTGAGAGTTTCTTTAGCTGCAGCCCAGAGGATGCATGGAGAGGGATGGGGGAGGCCTCGATCCTGCCACATCCATCTCAGGAACTGGGAACAGCCACCAGGTCCCATTTCTGAGCGAAGCCTTAGAGCTCCCCTACTCCCTTACTCAGGGAGAAAAGTGTTTATCTAAAGCACTGCCTCTCAGGTTAAAAAAAAAAAAAAAGAAAAAAAGAGAAAAAAGCTAATATATAAATGTTGAGATTTTGATTTAATAACATAACTGACTCAATTGATGTTTAATATCGCATTCCATGCTGAACAGAGTCCCTAAACTCATATTGTGCTGCTTATCTAAATAGCAAAATACATTTTTTTCTGGTTTAAAGGTCTAGTAAGTAGATATTAGCTGATTTTAAGATACATGTACTTCATGCCCTGGTGTAAAGAAATTGTATTCTTCCCAGTTCTGTTTGATTGCAGTTCTACACAGCAATGTTTCTTCTGCTCAGATAATTTTTTTCCCTGTAAGTGTTTAATCTGGGGATGTCATTGGACTTCTTTCTCCGTTTAGGGCACGAGTACAAGTCACGCTGTGCAAGGCACATTTTACATGGTATTCTGCTTTCACAAAAAGCTAATGAACATGAGCTTTTGGGACTCACTGGAAATGGTCTACTTAATGTGGTGCTTCTGTAGCAGATAGAGTCCTTTCCAAAAGTTACTGCTTCTCCAGTCCTTGCAGCTATTCCTGTCAGATACACAGGGGAGCACTGGCAAGGACATGGAGTACACTGGCTTTTTTTAGTGCCAGAATGACTCTAATCGATCTTATTTATTCTTTACACTAACATTCAACAGGAAGAAAAGCTCCAAATTCAGACTTGTGGCAGCAGCTTCATTAGGGCATGAATAAGGAATACAGAGAACTTCAGTGCTTGGGACACTTCTTAACAGACTTTTCAGAGTATTTCCATGTCAACAGGAGTCTTAACTCTGATCTTATTCTTTCTGAAGCCCACAGTGACTTTCCTATTAAATACACTGGCTCAGCACTGGCTGTTAAAAAAGCAGGGTGATTGTCCTTCATACTAAACCTTTCAGCCCAGATCATTGTAAAAGTGGTATTAGTGTGATTAAGAAGATCCAGGCCAAGACTATTTAACTGCTTAATCTTAGAAATAGCACAGATTGCAGTGTGAATGCCTGGGCTGCAAGATCAGCACAAGAGGTGCTTTTAAAAAATATGTGTGTGAAATTGTCTTGCCTGTCCATGAAAAACAGCGGATGAATATATTTTTCCCACTTCTACAGTGAAAGCAGCAAGGATGCCCTGTCCTTGGAAGTGTCCAAGTCAGGTTGGATGGACTTGGAGTAACCTGGGACAGTGGAAGGTGTCCCTGCCCATGTCAGGGGATGGAACTGGATGGTGTTAAAGGTCCCTTCCACCTGAAGCCACTCTGAGATTGTGCCGTGCATAGAGACCAAGTCATCCTCTGCTGGGAAGTTTTCTGGGCCCCTCTCAGAGGGCATTTGGGGGATGGAGGTGTAACTCAGCAGTTATGTGGCTACTATGCCCTAAAAAAAGAGCAGACCACGGTTGTTCCTCTGCCCCCTTGAACCAATCAGTTGTGGAACTGGTACAGTTTTAGGCTGGAGGGTTTGTTCCCCCAGTCAGAATTTCCATCCACTTTAGATACCAAAGCTGTGTGCTGCCAGCTCCCTAATGAATCCCTTGTTCTTTAATGTATCAATCTTGATAATTCCTCTGCGAAGTTAGAAAAAGCACAGAAATTTTAATTGTGGCATTAAAAGCCACCTAGATCCTTTACTGAAATCCAAAGGTACCTGTGAGATTTCTAAAAAAATCTCCTATCAGGAAATCTGACAGGGAACTGAATCTGCATCCTTTTCATTACAGACTGCTGCTGTAATGAGTCAAGCATCTTCTCCTCATCAGGGACAGTGTATTTACCATGCTATCCATTAGGGAGATGATTGCTCCTGGAAGAGATGCCAAAATACCACTTTTTTTGATGTGTGAATGTTCACAGTCACCTGTATAAATAGCAGTAGGCTGTTGGAGGAAACTGTATTGATGCTTTTTGCCTTTGCTTCTGGGATTTGGTTTATTTGCCTTTCATGATCAGTGAGAATTCTGTAGAAGTGCTTCCCCAGAACAATGCTGTGAGGAGCAGAGAGGCAGTGGGCGAGCGTGGGGGTCCTGGGGGGCCAAGCTGTCAGATGGAGCTGATTTCTGTCTGCAGCTGTGAGCTTAATTTAAAAAATATTCGGTGTCTGCAGTGGGTTTTATTTCTAGAGCCATACTTTGAGCCGGAGGAGGGGCAGGGATGTGAGAAGAATTATCAGTTATTGTTGCCCTGTACGCTGCTGCACCGGAGCAGCAATAGATGCCAATGGATTTCCGGTGGGTAATTCAATGGCAACTTTCTCCTGAGCACTGCAGCGTGGGAGCCTTTGAAAGAAAGAGGTTAAGAGACAAGTAAGTAGGATTGGAGTGCTATTATTACAGCTATTTTTCTTTACTTCTAATATGTGTCATCCTCTTTTATTAGGAGCTGACTGTTGAACCAGGAAAACTGATGCCACAGTGTACAAATGATGCCTAGGCAAGGAAGGATCACTGATAAGTGATCTGTAGTATATTGACCTTTCAGAAAAATTGAATAAAAATATACATGCTTTGAGAATTTCAAAAGTAAAAGATCACCTGCATCCTCTCACTGTGCACAGAGAGCTTGAGTACCTCTAGCAGTGACATGGAAAACAAAGCCACCACCATCCCCACTGTAACCTCCCAGCCACAGGAACGAGGACAGCAGGAATTGTGTCTCACTAAAAGCACAGCTCTTGCCATACCAGGGAGCTGCAGAGAACTGGGAACACCAGAGATGTCAAATTTGAGTGAATGCTTCCCATGTCCCAGTTGTACAACTCCTAAGCTCTCCATATCCTATTCAAATATCAATTAATTAATGTTTGCTGTTGTGTGGGATTTAACATATATTCAGGGCTTCTTTGTTCACTTAGCAGCCCTGAGATGTCACTGCAACGTCTACTGAGAGACTGAGGGAGAAAGTCAACTTTTAAGTGCAGCTTTGTGAGCTTCCAGTGATTTCCTATAAGTTTGTACTGCCTGTCTCCCAAAATCACACTCTTGTTTTCCCTGGTTTTCCATACCCATAGGCACTCAACCTTCCTGTTCCACATGTGAGGTCACTGTGTTTGTCTCAAACAGTAATTTTTCGTTGGTTAAAGTTTGTAAACACCTTTCTTTTTTCCTACCAAGCTGTTTAGATGCATTTGATGTGAAACCCACCCACTTTCCTCTTTGTCTCCATAAACAAGGTTTGTGCATCCTGTTTCTCTCAGCATTCTGGGACTCTCAACAGGGAGGTTTTGGTTGAGCTTTTGCTTGGCTACAAGAAGGAATCTGGGGGAAAAAATCAGCCAGCTAGTCACAGCTTGGTTACAATCAAGCTTTCTGGTGCATTAGGAAAGAATTCTCTTAGAGCAGAATTTACAGCAGTGGAGGTGTCCTAGACCAGCTGAATATAGCTTAGATGAAGGAGGTTTTGGTCAGGCTCATCCCATTCTCTAATGGAACCCAAACAGGTATCTACAGAAAGAAAATATAGGTGATGAGGCTGGGGATGAGTGTGAAATCCTGTGAGTGTGAAAGTTCTGCATGTGGACATTATGTAAGCAGAGAATACACTCATACACATCTATATACACTTGGATCAGCTTTCCATTAAGGAATGCAGCTGAGGAAATGGGTCAAATAAGGCCCTTTAAACCCCCCATTTGTAGGTGAGTGATTTCAGCCTGTGTGACCTCACAGGGACACTGAGTGCCTGTTCTCAGGAGCTTGGAGGAGCCTGTGGCTGGCTGAGCGCCGGGCTGGGGCTCTCTGAGCCGTGGGAGGTGGCTGCTGGGGGAGAAAATAATTTTCACAGGAAACAGCATTCCTCAAAGGAGAGGCAGAAATAAAAAAAGGGATAATTGAAGGGCTGTAATTCCTCCAAGCATGGGTTTTCTTCTTCTAATGCTTATGTCATCGGGGAAGTTAGGACAGAGGTATAACAGGAAGTTAGGAAGAGCTGATTTCCAGAGCATGCCATGTACCATACTGCCAGGTAACTTGGAGTAGCCAAATTTCCCCTTGATGATTTTTTCAGCACTTTTTTACACACTTTATCCTTGTTTGGATATTGAGAAGCTGGGGACAAAGAGAGAAAGGAACAGGCCCAATGTCACTTGTGAATTTGACTAAGATCTGAACTTTGTGTTCTGCTGGTAGAAAAATCAACCAGCTGAAGCATTAAAAGATGGATTTTCTTTTAAATGACTTAGGTTGGATTTCACTTGATGTTCCACATCACAGAACTGTCAGTCTTCCTTCTATGAACCTGGAAGCTGTCGGTCATATAGAAGTGAAGACATTATGTGTATGAGGGTGGTGTATAATTTTCATTTTGCCCTTCAGCAGTTTTCCTTTGAGTAACACAGAACAAAACTGCTGAGGTCTTGTGAGTGACCAAGGTCTCTGGTGAGATCTCTAAAATAGGGACAAGAACCCTGTTTAAGGAAAGTATCTTTATGTGAGCAGGGGCAGAAAGCCAGCAAGGACACTGGGAGGTTAAGGGGAGCAGATAAGATGTAGGGAGTGAAAAGAGAGCCAAGTGGATTGTTATCAGGTGAAGCTTGACTCAGCTTGGCACAGATGGGCTGGGAGTTTTGGCTGAGGAACAGCTGGAAATCTGATTGATTCTTTGATTCTTTGTCCTGATGTGTACAGGCCATTCTGCCATTTTATTTGGAAAAAAAAATCCTTCACTTCCCAACTGCTAGTAAAAAAAAAAAAAAAAAAAAAAAGGGAAGTTTTTTCTACAGGATGTTGGGAGGGTGAAAATTAGCTGGCAGCAAAGGTCTGGGGTAATGACATTTTGTAAGGCATTGGCTCTTTAATAATGTGGAATTAAGAGCTGATTAAGGGAATCATCACCTAAAGAAGCAGCAGCGGAAGGTATTGACACCTCCACGTGCAATCCCTTCCCAAGCTCCCGCCACGGAGGAGGTCTGAGAGCACCTGAGCGACTGCCTCACTCCAGGTGTGAATGCAGGTGTTCAACAGCAGGGTAAAAAGGAGAGAGAGATGGCAAAGCCCAGCTGTGTTTCTGCACACCGCTGGAGGTCTCAGGAGCATGCAGGTTAATCAAATATACAAATTTTGCAGGTACAGAGGGGACTGCAGGGCAGCGGTGACTGTTCCCCCAGGGCAGTGCAGGGTCTGACCCTCGAGCTTCTCACTATCCTGCCTGAGAGAGCCGCACAAAAATGCAGCCTGTTAATTTACTTCACAGACAGTAATGTAAAATGAAGGGAGAAATCCAAGCCTTTAGGGCGAGATTTTTAATCTTCAGGTTCAGTTTAGGTTGTTGCTTAAAGTATGCACTGAAACAGTGGTACATGAGTAATTAGCAAATTAATAGCTCACCACGTTGTGCAGAAATGTCAGCCCCTACAAATGTCATTGCTATTTCTTTACAAGCTCAACTTTTTCATTTTTAGACCAATAATTTTGTCTCCATTGAGAATGGACTGTTTCACTGCTGATGAATGGAACAATATTTATAAGAAGCCTGAAATCCCAGCATTTTGAAGACAGCTTAAGTGACAGTAATTGACACTTCAGCATTCTACATCCATAAATTTTGTTTGTGAAGGTGATGTTCTCCAGGCTGCTTGAGAGAGGGCTGAGGTTTGTTTTTGAAGAAGTAACAGGACATTTTATTCCCCTTTAAGCCGTAGTGACGCGTGTCATAGTTTGTGCTTCTCTGCTCTGTGCTGTTATCTGCGATGAAATAACTCATGGTTTGCTGTAGGAACCCAGTTTCGGGGCTGGGACAGACTGGTGAGGAGTGAAAGTGTGGGTCGTGCTTCAGTTTCTGTAGAAATCTGTTTTAACAGGCATCCCGGGATCTGGTAGCTCAGCCAGGAATTCAGCTGTGTTACAGAGTGCACAGCACTACAAAAAACCAGCAAATGAATAATGAAAATACTGTATTGCTCTGCATTATACCTACCAGAAAAAATGCAAAATGAGGCATAATTTCCATTCTGGTACCTGCCATTAAAAATTAGTTACCCCCCAGTTAGCACTCCTTTTTTGTTTGACTGGATAATTAGATGGTGATTTCGTTTTGTTAGAGTAAGTGCAACAAATTGATCACATTATTTTCAAAATGCTTTGCTTTCTTAAAAGTAATTGAAAAGCTGTGACCAGAAAACCACCATCAATACCCATATTTATCTAATTAAAAAGTTTTATAGAAAGTTTTTTAGGAGGGAAAATACATAATAAGATGAGTTTTGATGCTTATAAATGTAAAATGGGGGTGGGTTTTTCATAGTTTTTTTTAAGCTAAACCTCTTTATTATAAAGTCTCCTGTAAGAAGTGTTTGAAGGTTACTGTGAGATAACACAGCTGGTTGGTAACTCCTTTTTCAGTTGTTTTATCCTAATTAAAATCCAGAACATTTTTTACGGCATAATATTTATTTAATTGAGGTTTGCAAAGCCCCGGTAACAATTTACTTTTATTGTTTCAGCAGTTCAGCTTAGTTTCATTTTGATCACACAAGAGCTACCAAGTAAACAGCTCATCTGCATACCAGAGATTATTTTATTTTTCCTGGTGGGAATTTTTCCTTGCAGATTAACTCTTTCAGCAGCGACTTGGACATTCTTGTAATTACACCTCATATGTAAGCTATCACATCAGTAGGAGGAAAAAATTAAGAGAAGCAGCCATTAGTTTTGCTCATTCAAATTGTGTTTGCTTGTGAGAAGACAGGCTATTATTTCTTCTTACAAAAGCCATAATGAGAAATTTTCTCAGCTGATTGTTCAGATCAAGCAAAGGGCAATGTGCATTTGATTAAAGTCCACCCAAAGTCCTGAGCCTGGGAGTACTGAAGGGGAAAGCAAACGTTGTTTTTAAATCCCAGAAGACTTAGGCAGACCCTGGGCATGGGTCAACTGGGATTTTTTACAAGAAAAAAAACATACAAATTAGGGCTAGATTGACTGGAAAGGTTAAAAGTCTGGGAAGAAAAAAACCCCAAACCCAGGAATTTCTGCTGTAGGAATTCATACCTTGAAAAGCACTGTTGATAAGATACAGATAATATCTTTTCTTGCCTGGAGTAAATGCCACTTAATTTTGTAAGTTCATTTGATTTGTAAGTTCAATCTTTTTAGAGATTATTTCCCTCCTACGTTGTTAGCACCTTTGTTTCCCCACACGCAGCACCAGGAAAATAACAAGCAATATGAAATTTGTAAAAATATCAGTCAGCCTGATGGCCCTTAGTTGATTCTATCCATAATCTCCGTGGGCAGACATGCCATTTCACAGGATCCGATCAATAAGGCAGCAGCAGCAGCCTGGGAGCTCCGGCAGGGTGTTAATAAATCCCACTTTTCCAGGGAGCTATATATGAACTTGCTTTGGAGTCACTTGGAGTTTGGAGAGCTGATCAATGGCAGGGTTGGACTCAAAGGCCGAATGAAAAGGGAGAGGAATTATTCCCCTCCCACAAGTAGCACTGCCACGGGGAATATGGGGAACTTTATTGTGTCGTAGCACTTGCTGCACCAAGCAAAGTGTTCGAGTGTCAGCCTCCAAGTTTGCTGGTGCTTGACTGTGTGGAAGTTACAGGAATAACTTAAGGTGGCATATGTCAATCCCAAACAGTTACTGCCATTTACACAGGCAAAGAAGAGGGGGAAATATTTCACATCACAGTAGCACTCCAGGGAACTGCTCATCCCTGACTTTCCCCATCAGAGAAGAAGTTTCAGCTGCACAATCCGTTCAGGGAGCAATTTTAGATGTTCCTGAGTGGATTTTTTCTGTGAAGAAGGTATGGACTGATGGGAAGGGGTGAATAGAAAATGATGGCGCTTCAATTCTAGTCTCCGTCTCACAGTGCTGCAGTTGTGCCTTGGCCTGGTGCTCCCCTCCCTGCTCATCAAACACGGCTGTTGGATGAGACATGGGACAAAATGTCAAGAGATAAATTGATACAGCTCTACCCGTGGGATCATGAGCTCTGTTCCTCTTCCCTCTACCCTTCTGCCTCATTTACATTACTCTCCTTACTTTGTCTTATCTACCCCAATTAAGTGTACAAAGATTACCGACATCCAGTGTTGAAACTTGCAGTAAATGTGCTGTGTGTGTGTTCTAAGGGGAAAAAGAGAAAAATCTTTGCAAGCAAGCTGAAGAAACAGATGAAGAACCACTAAGATTGCTCTTTCCTCAGTTAGAAACTTTCTTACCCATGAAAAGGCTCAAAGGACGGTGCAGAATTTAGACTTTTTGGGTTAAAAGGACGTGATATCACCATTTCAAACACTACTGCATTTGAAAAGGAGCGAAAAATGTTCCCTCAGGGTGGAGAAGGTCTCAGCTGAGGGGGTTTGCTGGGTGGTGATAGTTACACACTGAGATGCATTTTGTCTTCTGTATCCTAGTGGAAAAGTGCTTCCTTCTCAACTTGACCTGCCTGCGACCACGATATTTTCCTTGCGGTTAAACAAAGGATATTTTTTAGCTGATTCTCTGTGTGGTGAAAACCACAGTTTCATTTTTCTGAAGCCATCTGGATTTTTCTGGTACTTCCAGCTGTTTCAGCATAATTTTCTGTCCATGAAAAGAAGTTTTGGAAATATTAATTGAAAAATTGAAAATGTCTGGTTTCCTGAAAATGTCTCTGGTCTGATAACCAAAAAGAGGAAGGACACAAAGTGTTGTGCCTAGTTGTAATTTAACAGAAAAGATGGGGGTAGATACATGTAAGTAATTTCTGCCCTAGGCAATTTCTTGTTAGTATTCGCTGCCATAAAGTGTTTTCCCAGGGATTTCTTTGCAGAGGACAAAATACAAATGTTGGTTTTGTAGACTGATATTTGAAACCCAAGCAACTTTACTCAGATGTGCTGGATCATGTAGGGTTTTATCTCTGGTTAGGAGTCTGTTCCTGTGCCCAGCAAAGTCAAAGAGAGAACTTCCATTGATCTGACAGAGTTATAATTAGGATGAGATAATTATGAGGAGGTAGATGAGTGAAAAAAATTAATAATTATTTATGCATAAACATGATTATAAATTTAAAATTAATGTTCTAATTATATTCTTTTCATATTCTGGGTTATTAATTTTAAAATCACTGCTTTGGTGATTAATTTTGCCTTAAATAAATCTGCCAAAATATGAAACCCAGAGAACACAAAGGGACAAGAATGGAGTCAAAAGGAATTCTTTTAACTATGTGGATATTTATAAAATGGTTCCTGCTCTGGCACTTACCTAACATTAGGATTTTTTCTCTCTCAGTGTCTGTTTTGCCTTGTTTATACACTTGCTGGTTGATTCCTAAGTGAAGGCAATGGGAGTTTTTCCATTAACTCTGCTGAAGTATGAAACAGGCACCGCATGTCACTGCAGACATCAGCCCATCAGTTTAGGCACAGTGTCTTCTTTTTTTGAATGAAACAAAATAATAACTCTGCAGGGCAGCTGATTGCCTTATTATTTTCCATAAATCTACATTACTGTCGCACACAGGAACTGCCTCTCTGCCAGAGAAGAGATTCAATTAAAAGGCTGCCAGAACAAATGTACCTGCCCTGCATCCCGAAGTCAGACACGTTTGGTTCCACAAAACACCAGAGCAGCTCTCTCAGATGGAGTCCCTCTCCTTGAAATGTCTCCTCACCATTTGTACAGAGTGTGCTTGAGGAATCAACAGCTGAAGTGTCTTTTACTGCCCTGATGAATCATAGCTCACTTATTCTTTATCTAGACGGAGACCATGAGGATAGGGTTTTTCACTATAGGTGGTTACAGAGCTTTCATTTAGCCAAATTTATACAAAAAGTATCTAAATTTGTCACCTCTTGTTTAGTGTAGAAGCTTTCTAGTCCTTCACAAGATATCTCAGTGCTAGGTGGGATCATGGTAGAAGATTCCAATAATCAAAACATATAAAAAGTAAGTCACTTTTGTCAGAAGCCACCCCTAAACTGGAAGGATTTGTTCAGGTGCCCTGCACTTCCACCAAAGGTCTATTTTTCATGTGTTCCCCTGCTCTTACTTGGAAATAAAAACAAACAGAACATCTAAATCAGAAATTCTCCATAAGCCTTTCCCATATTACTGATGGGGGAATATGTTTAGAGGGTATTTTAATTATTTACTGCCAGTATCATAAAAGTGCATTGAGGCCACATCTTTAAAAGCTTGTATTTAAAAAAGTTTCACCTTTTTATTTAATTATGTTAATAAGAGTAAAATTTTTGCACCTTAAGCCAAAACTTCAAAGACTAATCCAGTACCTGATTTCTTTTTTAAGTATTATTTATCTTTCCCACTTGTTGCTAAATTTTTTTTTTCAGGGTTACAGACATCAGTCACCTCTTTCAGTAGCCTTTTCTTTCTTATGTGCAATAGCTAAGGGCAGTTTAATGCTCCCTGGAATCTCACATCTATAGTTATTCACTTTGATGTTTTTAGTAGGCTGTTCAATACTAAACTTTATTTTGTTGTTTAACTGTAACAAAAAGTCATGTTATCAACTTTTTCCACATGAATTGATCTCATAATTCTTGATTCTGTAGCTCTTTAGCTATTGGTTTGGGTTGGGAGGGACCTTAGAGACCATCTCATTCCAATCCCCTGTCATCAAATCAAATGAGCTTCTGTTTAGTAAGAAAATCTGCCTTTGAAACTTCATAGCAAATTCAGACCAGTACAGACCTCATTTGTTCTTGGTTCAAGTGTCCAAGAGCAAAAGAGGACAGGGGTTGGGAGTGGCTGTATGATGGAAAAGAGAACCTGCAGGTAGATTTAAAAAAAAATAAAAATAAATAATTAGTAATAAAGTTTGCGTGAGTTGCATCTAGGATCAGGATATTTAAAGGGAAAATTGTAATGTTCTGCCTTAAGGAGAACCTGAGGAAATCCTTTTACAGCAATGTGCATCAGCATAAAACAGAGTTTGATGTCAAGGGATACCAGTAATTGTACCATTACCTGTGCTGAGTGACAGGCAATTTCAAGCTAAGCCCTCATATTGATGGCCTTTGCTTGTGAGCTTCCCTGCCCTGGGTACCTTGGGGAGTGATGAGAATGTGAGGAACATCCCGGCCTCTTCCCTGAAGGGCTCTCTCTCCTAGGGGTAATTAGGCTCAGGGAGGTGTGTAATGACTGTTTTTCCCCCATGCCCACGGTGCAGGAGTGATTCTGCCCTAAGCCAAACACGGTGCCTCAGGAAGCCTTTTCAACGTGGGTTTCTAGCAGTGCAGTTGGCTCCCAGCCTTCTAGAAAGCCTTGGACACAGCAGGTATTTTCCTACTGTTTGCCAACTGTCTCATTTTCAAAGCTACGGCAGAACTGGAGACACGGTTTGAGGAAAATCAGTTTAGACCCAAGACAATTCAAAATAGTTCTAAGAGTAAAAAGCAGTGAAGAGCCTGTGTTGATCCTGTTTTAAAAGGTGTATATGTCATATCTGCCATGAGCTCCACTAAGTTTTCATTTCTCTGAACTTCTGGAAGTAATTTTTTTTACAGAAAGAGCAGGAAAAAAATCCCCTCCAGCAATATATGGATATTTTTATCCCAGCAAATGCCTAATGGTATGAGGATTTCTTTGATGACATGAAAGATTTATTTAATGCTGCTTTATCCTTTGGTAGCCCATCCAAGGAAAACAACACTGGTATTTGTGGATTGCATTTGGAGTTGGGGGGTTTTGCCTCCTGAAGTGCCATTGCAGAGTGTGTGAGTGAAGCTGACAAAGTTCCTTTTCTACACCTTCCTAAAATTATACAGAAAACAGGGCAATATTATTTAAGAGTAACAGCACATGGAAAACCTGCGAGAGTGAGTGAGTTGGGGTCTCCTGGGAGGATGATTGCCTTTACCCCTCTCTCTACAACGTTGTGGAAGAAAGGAATTCTGCATGAGCTTTGTCTCTGTCCAGAATTTCCTCTCCTGCTCTGGGGTTTCTCTGCCAGCGAGCTGCGACTCTACCAACTGTTAGAGAAACAAAAGCTCTTTCCAGCTCACATCACCCAGAAACAGCCTGCTGTCTAAAGTTCTTCCTAGCCCAGCTCTCTGTTCTCTATTTTAACATCCCACCCCAGTTCTGTGGGGAAGATCCTAAATCTGCCAGGTATTTTTTTCCTTCAGGCCTGGCCTGGAGCACCCTGCGGGCTGGGCTGCAGGATACTGTGCCACGGCCTCCTTTCAAAGCACAGGGCACAGAGGCTGCTGCAGAGAGAGGTCAGAGCACTTTGTGGCCAGAGATCCAAGGGAAATACAGCTTCAGACGCTCTCTAACACAAAATCTTGCAAAGGCTTTCAGGGCAACAGATATGTAATATCTCAATTTTATTCTGAAGCTGTCAGACAATAAAATAACAATGAGTCCCTGGCCTGATAATCACATTTCAAGAAGAAGGTAACAGAGACAAAATACATTTATTTCTCAGGAAAAAACTCTGAGTATGCTGGTTATATGCTAACATCCAGAAATCCTCAAGGAGCAGCCAGTAGACACTAGAGGGCAAAATGTGGGATTGCCCATTTAGTTTACAGATAGCTGGATTTAAAACAAATAGTGATATGAAATTATATGCACAGTGGAATGTACTGACAGACTTCCCGAGGTGTATTCTGCAGAAAATACTTCGTGTGTGTTATCTCTGTGTCATAGACAGAGCAGGGTGTGTGATTGTGGATGCAGATCCACCCCTGGACCTGGCTCAGAAAAATAGGTGCACGAATTTTGTTTGATCAGACCTGTCCAAATTACTGGTGTAATCATTGTTCTCTGCTCAAATGAGAGTTCCCATAGCAGCAAACATAATATTATTAATTGGTAGAAGTAGGTGAAACACCAAAAATTACTTGAAAATTTTTAATATTATTTTATTTCAGCTTCCTCTGATCAGAAACAGCTTCTAGGGGATTTGTTAATGCATTTTCAAATACACCTTTAAAACTTCCTATTTAGTTTTAGCAACCAAATGCATTAGTTCCACCAGAACAGAATATATCTACCAGATACTCTGAGCCCTGAGCTCCCCTCCCTCATACATTGCTGAGAAACTTTGTGTTGGGAACTTGGAGATCATGGATGACACTATTCCAGCTACCTATATCAAAATTTCTTGATTGCTTTACAGACTTGGCTTACTTTGCAAATCCTGCAAGTACATTTCAATCAAGCTTGAATTTGACTTAAAAATAAAAATATTCCATCCAAGAAATTGGATTTTTCAATTTATTATAACTTTTAAAAAGATTCAAGCTAGTGTGGATGACCCAATATAGTATGACTATGATATTTTAAAAATCATCAAAGCAATTCTTTCTTATCATGTGAATTTGCTTGCAAGTTTGACCTTACTTGCTAAATTTTCTACATGTACTGCAGTGCTTTAACCACATCATTTCCAGTAATCTTTCATGGCTGCAGCTCTACTTAGAAAGTCAGATGGATAATAGCATTTCACTGATGTCCCTTTTCTTTATATCAGACCAATCTGAAAATTGGATGCATTGAAGTTACAGGAAAATTGAAGGCGAAGCAACGGCTTCCTATGGAAATTATTTATGATTTTTCTATACATCTCCTAAGTTAAAAGGTGCAGTAGACAGAATGATGTTCCTCTCTTCATCTGTGAAATCCAGGAAATGATAGCTCTTATTTGTGTAATCTTAGTGCTGTTGTAGGGAATCGATTGCTGTACGAACTGTACAAGTTACACTCTGGCATTTCCTACACAGATAAATCAAAATAAGGCTCTTCTGCACATTAGAGTGAGACTCAAAAGAACAGATGACAGAACTTATTAAGGCTGTGAATCAAGTTAGAAGAGGCGGTGATTGCACCAACATACAGAGAAGTGGTTTCTGAGGTTCCTAGATAAGATTGTTTCTTGTTGATCAAAGTTTTGAAAACAAAGTAGAAAAAATAATCTCTGGTTTTATTCAATGGTTGTGACTCTTTGTTCTGAAATTATTCTTCCTGTATGATTCCAACACTGGTGGTTAAAGTCTTCCACTTACCAAGGATCCCAGAATCATGGAATAGTTTGGGTTGGAAGGGACTTTGAAGCTCATCTCATTCCACTCCCCTGCCAAGGGCGGGGACCCCTTCCACTATCTCAGGTTGCTCCAAGCCCCGTCCAACCTGGCCTTGGACACTTCCAGGGATGGGGCAGCCACAGCTGCTCTGGGCACCCTGTGCCAGGGCCTCACCACCGTCACAGGGAAGAATTTCTTCTTAACACCTAATCCCCTCCTCTCTGCCAGTTTGAAGTTATTCCCCCTTGTCTTGTCACCCCAGGTCCTTGCCCAAAGCCCCTCTCCAGCTGTCTTGGAGCCCCTTTAGATGCTGGGAGGTGTCTTAAGTTCTCCCCAGAGCCTTCATTTCTCAAAGCCATGTTAAAGAATAGTAAGGAATGTGTTATCAAAAATTCAGATTAACACAGCCTTGATCATCTCCTCAGACACTCTTCTCTTTTTTATTGTGTGTTACTGGCCCCAAGATACAAAAAACCACAGCTTTTTTATAAAACTCAGATGCAAAGTGATAAGAGCTGAAGGTTTTGAATGGGGAAGTTGAAAACCATGAGCTCTCGCAAACAATACTCTCCGTGCAGTGTTTTATACTTACCACTTTTACTTAATGTGTGGGTTCAGTCTTTGGAATAGTTTTAAGTGTTATAATTACAACTTTGCTGAGCACACGGGGCTTAAGGCCACAGCTCTTGAGCCATGGTACCTACAAACCTGGTGTCTGCACAGGGCGTGACCCCATTAGCTGGGCAGAGCTGAGTGCATTTGAGTCACAACTGCGCTTTGGGGAAATCTTCATCTTATTCCAATATAATTAAGGAAATCCAGGCCACGGTGGTTCAACACAGAGTGTTTTATGCTCACTCAAGTAGCATTACAGGGAATTGCTGAAGAGGTGTATTAAATTCTTAAGGATTGTAATCTGGGACTTTGATTGCCAAGCAAAACACCGAGACGGATGTTTGATGTCTTGAATGTCACATTTTTCCACTTGTAAAGATGGTATTGTCAAACAGGATAATTCACTCTTCTGCAAAAACAATTTCTGCAAATGGAGTTTATATGTAATAACTATTTAATATATTGAATCTTCTTCCACTGCATGTTCTTGGCAGCACAACTGGTGCTCCAGGGACAGGCCAGCTGTGACTCCGCGGTGGGAATGGGCAGCCTGTGCAGCGTGACCAGGAGCACACACTCTGTGCTGGTCACACAGGCTGGGGGAGACAGGCCACATCCCAAGCTGGGGTTTTACTCTTTGGATCTTTGTGCAGCAAGAGAGGAGTGAAATTTTGCATCGTTTGCATGTCTCAGAGGACAGAATGGAAATTCCCACTAGAACAAGGTCAGGATGATAAAAGCGACATGAAAGAGGGTCTTTTGAGAAGGATGGCATTGAGAATCTTGGGCTTTAGAAGGAGAAAAATGTCTCAGGCAGTTGGTAATGGGACACAGATTATATTTCCTATAGGTCACTGTCTCTGTTCCTGCTCGGATCAGTGCTGGTGGTTGAACACCACAACGAGCCAGTGGCTGGGTTAGGCCGGCGCTGTGAATGTGCCGACTGTTCCAGCCTGTTTTCTTGTGGGATTATTCACATCTCAGAAATGCCATCTTGACTCTGACTAACTGCTGTCCCCATTAGCACTGTAAACAAGGAGGTCAAGGACCCAGCTGGAACAAAGGCTGAGCTATTGCTTCCTTTCAGGCTATGCTGAGCCTCGGAGCTCACAGGGAGGATACAGTCCCTCTGTAGAGATTTCCATCTGCAAGGCACTCTTCTTAAAGGCCTGAAATGTCCAGCCGCATGTAAGAGCTCATTAGAAATTAAAATTATGTGATTAAGAGTTTAAAAATGAGTAGCTCAGGCTTTTACAGAGAGAACAAGCAGTGTATACCTAAGAGAAAAACTTCAGCATTATTTTGAGGATGGTTTTCTGCCTCAGCCTGAGCGCATTCTTTAAAAAATCATAATAGTATTTACATTTCTAATTTTTTACATTTCTAATCCCATGCATTTGCATGGGCATTAGGCGCTGAAATACATTTAGTCTCATTCTCTCCTCCTCAAACAGAATCTGTGATTCATGACCCAGTGATTCCCTGATGGAGAACTGACTGACACCGAATACAGTGAGAACAACCTTGAATCTTCCAGTCTCTAAACTCTTGATTTGCTGGATGAGACAAATTGTGTGTTAAAATTTTGAAAAACAATAATAATAAAAGAAAATTTGGAGGGAACACCATCCCTTTAATTTCCAGCCTAATGATGTTATCACCCCTTCAGGTTGCTCCAAGAGCACATAGCGATTAATGAGTTAAGTAAGAAATAATGAGCATTTGTTTTTCCAGTTTCACCCTTTTACTGGAACACAGAACAAATGCTGCTTATCCACTCAACTCTGAGAAGTAAATTAAATACTTCTACCTCCAGACCTCAATGGTAATATTATTTATCTCATAGGGATGCTGATACAAACATTGAACACTGCAAAGGATTAACTGTTAGGTCTTTGGAAAGGACCGAGTGCTGCCCAGCCCAGCACCCCACCATCCTTTAGTATCCACAGCCCCAGGGCAGTGCTCCCTGTCCTTATAGATAGCCTGAGGAGAGATAAGAGCTGGAAATGCAGTCAGCAGAGCTGCACTGCTCCAGGGCCCAGGAGTAAATTGGGATGTGAAGGCAAAGGGTCAGCAGGACCCTGCCACTTTTACAGACAAAAACAGCTTGGGGGGGAGCACAGGGGTCCCCATCTTGCTCAGGAATGAGCTCTGGGATCACAATTAGCATTTTGTCTTCTGTATCGCAGAGAGCAGCGCTTCTCTCAGCTGTCTGCTCTGGGGGATCCATCTGTGCTAGGAAAAAAGGTTGTGCCTCTAGACACAAGAATATCCACTTGAATCCATGGAGCTGTTCCTCATCACTGCTGTACCTGCACAGCTGTAGATATTTTGGGCAGTTTCATAGGAGAAATAAAATGTAGGATTACGGAAATCCTACAGAAACGTAGGAAATAAAATGTTAGGATTTTTTTGGGCCCGTTTTTGGATCTCATTCACAGCTGGCGTGGTACTGGACAAAGCCAAGAGGGATGTGGATGTTCCTTGGTAGTGGCATGACCACATAAGCTCTTTTATTAATTAATTAAACTCTGTTGGAAGCTGATTGGGTTTATGGTGTACTTTTATCTCTGCTGCCCTTCCTGGGACACTGCCCAAGATTATGGGGTCTTACAAGGAGCTGTCAACCTAAGCCTTACTACTCCTAGAGGAAATATATGGTAACTTACACCTTCTCAGTGCCATCCTCGAATACTTCCTTCCTCCTGATATCTACTCCTTCTCCCTGTCCCATCCAGCCTTACCTGGGTATTTAAAGATATGTGACATAAACCTGATTTTCTTGGTTTCAGAGTAATTAGCAATTTATTGGGCCTGTATGTTTTCAGAAGGAAACCTCAGGTAAGAAGTGTAATATCAACATAAAGTCTAATTTTTCTGTCAGGGTTATTTTCGAGTGATTCAGTATGTGTGTCTGCAATGTGACTAGAAGGTTGATAAAGTAATTACCGTTTTTATGAATCTTGGAGTTATTATTCCCTTAGTACAAGCCCTTGTAACTTGTCAGCTTCAGGGGGAACATTCATCACAATTTTTTTTTTTAATGGCGACATGATATGAAAATGTCTTATGCAAGAAAATTCACCTTACATGTTCTAATAACTGCTTTCAATTTGTTCTTCCCATCAGCACCATTAATATGCAAATACAACATAAAATTATGATGTCAAATCATAGACCTAATCAGCATGTTCTACTTTGTGTATGCTATTTGCTATTTTTCTGGAAAAATGCAAAATACATGAAAAAAAAATAAAATTATGAGCCTAATTGTTGTTCACCAAAAGAATGACAAAAGAGAGGAGGAAAGGAAAAATCAATATTGGAAAAAAGAATTAGTCCTCTGGGTCAGCCACTGGCAGGTGTCCTTTTTAGACAGCCAAAATGTATCAGTAAGATCCCTAGAAAGCAATAGTTTGTTATATATTTGTTTTCTATTGAATCAGAAGATCATATTTGTGATCAGACCCTCAGATTTGTGATTTTGTCTGATTTGCTCTGGACTATTTTGCAAAATATTTAAATAAAATTGGTTTTTAAATAATATTCCTGTTTGTCTGGGGCAGTAATACATAGTGTGTTATAATATTTGTATTTTTTTGTAAATTTTAACTTCTCCATACATATGAAAATTCTAAAGTATTCCGAAAACTGCTAACTTAGTATCCATCTTTAATCAGTGAAAAGAAATTTCAAGCAAACCGCATGGGGTGTAAGCACAGAATGACTGTGGATGGCACAGAATTCACATGTGTAAAAAAAACCCTGAAAAAATATGAGAAGAAGAAAAACAGTGTTCCCTATTGCTCATCTGAGTTGTCCATCCCTGGGCTCTATGAATCCAAAGGCTGTGGTGTAAAAGTAATTTGTTGGGAATACCAATAGGCAGTTATAAAAGTGAAGTCAAAAACAAGAGCAGAAAAACCAGCCATTAACCAGGGTTCTGGCAACCTGGTTCTTTTCAAATGTGCAGGCCCACAAAACCCCATCCTGCTGATGTGAGACTTGGACATGTTACTTAAGAGGGTTTTTTGGGGGGTAAGAAAAACAGCACAAGAAAGGCAGTGCAGTAGGTGATATTACTGGAAAGCTGGGTGAACTTAGAATCAGTTTTATTTTAACACCATATATTAATATAATTTCCAGTCCAGTTTGTTTTGTTCTTTAATAGCCCCCCTGGCAGGTGAGCCTGCACATATCTATCATTTCCTTCTAAGCATCATCTGATGGCAGTGATTATAACTTTATAAACTCCATCACTGGATCCTCCCTGAGAGACCTAGACACTAATGGGAGATTTATGAAGTATTTAAGTACTTGCTCTAGAACTGAGATCCAACAACCACCCTTCAGCTGCTGATTTTTTGGCTAAAGGTTACCCAGGCATCTAAACTCTACAGAAACCCCTTGTTATTTTTAAAAGAGGTACCAGGCTCTGAGGGGATGTAAGCCTCCCTCAGCTTTATAAAGCATGCAGGTGCTGGGACCCCACCCCATTATAAAACATACTGGGACCATGCCAGAAACTGGTTTATTTGCCCTGTTTCCTGCCAGAATACCCCAAGACCTGGCTGTGCTGCTGGAGGGAGAGAACACTGCGTATTCTGAGAAAAACACTACAAAAAGTAGTGATTTCCCCCGTACAGCAAGGTAGTTACATATTTCTTATTTTTTTATGTTCTATTATACATCTTTTCCGAGAACATAGATGGAGCTGCAGAGCATCCTGCAGGATTTCCAATTTTTTTTTTTAAGATGATAAAAGTTCAGGTCAGGTGTGATTAAAGAGAAGAATTCAGGTCAGCTGTGATTAATCATTTGCCTCCTCGTTGGACTTGGTGGAAAACACCTGAACCCAATAAGGATTCAGGAGGCAAGGGTGGACAAAGAAAAGTAGCAGCTTGATGGTGCTCTAAGACGAAGCAGTTTCTGGGGTTTAATCTGGGAAGAATGGATAATCAGGAATATGGAGCTGTGCAGAATGAACAAAGTGAGTGATAATGATCTCTAGATAAAATATACAGTTTGGGGTGAAAGGAGAAAGTGATCTTAATTAAGGGGGGCTTTGAGTCTGGAAGAAGTGTTGCTGTTTATGCTTTGTGAGGGTGAGGCTGGTAGGGGACAGGGAGGGGAGATGACACTACAGAAATCTTGAGGCAATGATTACGCTGAAAGAATAGTAAATTGTGTGAAGATAACGAAGGTGAGGCAGGGGATGTTGTCTCTGGGGTTGGTCTCCAGCATTCCTGCCCTAAGAGCAAAAACCTTGGAGGCTCCAGGGATCTCAGGTGTGAGAGCCGTTCCGCTGAGAATGTAATGCGCTTATTCTGCCCATATTATAAATTATTCTTGCTACTGGGTCTCAGGTTGCACTTGGGAGAAGAGCAAAGATTGTTTTCAGTGTTCAGAAACAGTAAAGTGTTGTTCAGGTCTATTGGTAAGAGAAATTTGCTGTTTGCTCACTCGGGGTCTGTGGGAGAGAAAATGGGGGGGGTGAGATGGGGTGGGGGGGAAAGGAGCTGGGTTATTTTTATGGAAGACCCGTTGAAGCAAGTTTAAATACAAAGCAGAAAAACACCCAAATTATTAGCCATGGTTGGACTGGGACATTTAACTGCTGTACAGAAATGGGGGCACAGTAGTGCTGCAATGGCTGAGAGACACAGGAGGGCAAAAGGAAAAAGAAAAACCTGCCCTGGTGCCACGGGGGAAACCCGGACTGGAGCTGGTGTTGACCCTGGTAGAGCTGATAAGGTTTTGTAACCTCCAAAATGCTTCTTCATAGTTTCTTTTTAGTTGGATGTGAAAGCACAGTGGGTTTTCATGGCATGAACCAGCTCAGAGGTTTATTTGTGTATTGATAAGGCTCTTTCTGATAACAATGCTGTCCTTCTGTCAGTTGGAGTAAACCATATCCAACGTACATAACTCTCAGAGCAACTTGGATTGAAGAATACCTGCATGTGTTGTTCTGCTGTGTCAAAGAGCTTTTGCCAAGCCAGACTCTGTCCCTGGTGAAAATGGGGGAGAATCATTGAGGTTCTGGGATATAAATGGATGGAGTAATGAGTTTGACTGGCTATTTGAAAGTGATTTGTGTCTGGGTTTTATCAATTCTGTTTCCTGAAGCTTGATGCAGCCACTCTGGAAAGCGAAGAGTATTTCTTTGCTCAGGCGCATTATTCTGTACCCACACACCTAAATAATAACTGTACAGCTTTTCCAGCTCTGGATATTCTGTGGTTCTATGCAATGTTCAGCAAAGATCTTGTTCATATTTCCCTGTATTTTGGAGAAGAGGCAAAGAGGCTGCTGAAATGGCATACTTTAGTCAATCTGGAACATAGATGGGGCCTGACCCCGAATTTGGTTAGATAAGGTAAATCATATTGACTTCTACAACTGAATATTTTGATTTACCACTGAACTGCTTTAGTTTTCCCGTACTTCTCTCTATGTCACAGACTCAGCATTCTCTCTGTTGCATAATATCTTATTTTCAAGGTCAAACTTGCCTCAGCCACTTCCTCCATTGTATTAAAATGAATGTTCCTGGCAATGTCAGCAAAATGCATCCGTGTAATCAGCGTCACACAGCGGATCCCTTCTTAATCTGAATTGAGAAGCACTATCTGGTGCTGGAGGCTGAGTGGCAGCCCCAGAGCTGCTGTGCAATTTAAAATGCCGGGGTTACATCTCGGGATGTTGTAGTGTTCCCTCAAGTCCCAGAACAATCTAAATTGCTCTTCTCTTTCCTTACCTGTGCTATTCAGCGCTGAGTGTTGTAGGCCGGGGCTAATGGAAAATGTGTCTGCCCAAGGGAGAGGGTGAGTTTTGTATCGAGTACTTCCTTCCTTTTAAAAAAGCTTGACTGATTGCTTCTGTTTAAAATTTTATATGAATAGTGACGGGAGCGTTCCTTCACTGAAATACCTGAGATTTGTAAGAAGTTCCTGTTTTCACTGTTGACAAAGGAACATTCTTCAAATGTAGTTGTATCTTTATTTACTTGAAAAATGGAATCTTATCAAGCTTTCAAACCCCCCCTTTTCAGTAAATGGAAACATAAGTATTATTTAAGTTTTAAAATAAAGAAAACAACAGCCTTTTCAATAGATTTTAATTTGAAGTAAATTGATTTATTTTTTTTCCCCCCTTAGGCCATTTCTGACCTTACTTATCTCCTGGCATTTAATGCCAGTGGTGTGCTCACAAAAGCCAAAGGGGAACATTAAAGGTGACAAAGGATCCCTCCAATTTGTTCTAAACAATTGTAAAGCATGTGATAACCACCACTGAGAGATCTGGAGATTATCAGGAGCCTCCAAGATAAGGATGTGTCCCTAATTAGCTGTTAATTAAAATCTTGATATGTGGCCTGTATCCAGTGGCAATTCCAAAGAAGACGATAACATCATTCTGTAGCATAGTTCAGTTATTCTAGAAAGCTTTATCTGCATTTTTTGCCAACAGTTGTCACATGCCTAAACTGCTAAAACCATTCATTTTTTTTTTTTACTTTTCTAGAAGATAGGTATGAAAAGGGCAGGGTAAGGCACAGAGTAACTCCATAGAATCATGGGCTTGGTGGTGTCTCACCACCAGTTGGTGTTACAAATTTAAGAAGAAAACTTAACTTAACTTAAACTTAGGTTTTCTTTAGAAGGACATGATATGATTGAAAGATTTGAAAATGGAACAATCAAAATCCCACCAAAAAACCCCAAGCATGTGTGCTGTATTTGTTGAGTTTTACTTCAGCTATTTACCATCAGCTATTGCTAGTGTTTCCCTCATTTTAATTTCTGAGAGGATTAATCAAGTATCTTTTATTGCAAGCAGTCCATAAATGCCATGCCCAGGTGGTTTGTTCCCTTCCATCTTGAACAGAAGATGATTCTTGTTGGCAATTAATTCTGGTTGATTTCTCAAGATAGATTTCACAGGTTTATTAAACTTTTCCATTAACTTTTTTCAGGGAGGTTTGAGCATCCTCCTGGAGAGATGATGAAGAGATGTAATTGGAAAAGAAGTTAGATTTTTCAAGGTGACTGTTGGGTTGCTTTTATTGTTGTTCAGTAATTGTTCCGTGCAAAACTGTCTGAGCCCTGCTAGAAACAGAGGCTGGAGCCCATCCTGACCTGTCTGGTGGGCTCCTTGGTGGTTGCAAAAGCTCTCTAATCTGGACAAAGGGATGTTCACAGTTAACTGGGGATGTGGTTTCAGGTTTGGTTGTTCCCTTGGGAGATGGATATTTTGGGTGAACTGTCTGCCTCAGCTGAGGATTTTGAGAAGTTGGCCAAATGCTTTGATGGACCTGCTCTTAACCGTTAGGATCCTAACAAAACGGTGCTTTGAAAGGGAAAGAGTGAGATAGTTCTTGTTATTTGTGTAGTGGATGGTGATACCAGCCTCGAGGAGAAGGCTCTGCTCTGAAACTGGTGTGGATGGAGGTACACACCAATGGATTCAATCAGAGGTGTCTGCTCCAGAAGGAGCAGGCCTTCAAACCCACTCAGGCAACATTCCATAAACTTTAATCCTAGGCCAGTCTTCCTCCAGTGTGTGTCCTTTGGAGCACCAGTGCTGGGGTTGTTCAGGTGTCCCTGAACAGAGACCCGCTCCATTTGCTGGGGATTTCAGTGTCCTCTTCCTGGAGCCTTCCTGTGACATCCCTGCTACCAGCAGGAGTGACTGAGCATGATGCAGCATCTGCTGGCTCCTGGCACGGTGTTGTTACAGCTTCAGCAGGGCTTTGTTTCTCTCAAAGAGCCTGAGCAGGGCTGGCAGTGTGACTCAGAAGCTGCTACACCTGACTGAATATGAGTGTGTGTGCCCTGCTCACATCCCTGCTTTCATAAAGCTTGTAACAAACGTTCTGAGTGGTTTGGTTTTTGGTTTTGTTTTTTTTTTTTTTTCCTGGAAACAGGACACTGCTGCTCCTGCACTGAAGGCTGGCAAAGGTTAATGTCATTTTGAGCAAAGCTCTTTGCTTATTTTATGCTAATCTTATGAAAGTTGTATAAAAGCAACAACTATGTGGCTCTTCTGAATGTAATTTTACTAAGGGGAAGATCCCAACCCTTTTGAAGTCAGTGGTGAAATGCCATTGACTCGTTCAGTCTTCAACCTTCTGTGTATCAACCAGACCGTGCAGGTACATAAACTTTTTCTGTGACTTTGACTACACCTCAGTACACCCATGCAAGTTCTACTGAACATTAAAACCAGGCAAAATGCAGCACATGTACTATTTATACATTGAAGAACTCTAATTTTCTTCAAAGCCAGATCTTCTGCAGAATCATACAATTACTTTCAACTGCTTATATGCTTTTACTTCCAGGACTTGCCTTAAATGTGTTTAAAAGATAGGAAGGAATTTCTACCAGGAGATAGCATGAAAGATCAAATATTTTCCCTGTCTTCATTTTCTTTATCTCTTTAGAAGGCTTAGAGACAGCAGCAGGTAATTTGGGGTGTTCATTTTTGAAGAGCATCAGCCTTTGGCTGTTCCCAATACCAAACCAAGCTTTCAGAAAAATGTGGTCACTTCATAAGGATGTCTGACAAGAACTGCCTTCTTTTGAGGAAAAAAAGCTGTTAGTCTTTATATCTTCTATTTAAATAAAAACTGAAATAACTAAAAGGACAAAAAGGAAGAAGGGAATATTCAGCAAACAGAATATATATGAAAAAGAAGTAGCCCCTCTGGAAGGGTTGTACAAGAGAGGCAAACATATTTTTGCCTGGCTTAGTGCTTGTCTACATGAGTAATTAAAAAGAGGTGACTTGGGTTTGAAAATGGAGGAGTGTGTGCTTGCAGCACTCTGTGTGTGTGCTTAATCCTGCTTTTAGAGTTCATGACAGTCCTTTCCAGAGTCTAGTTTCAGAAAATACTGTGACAATTAGCTACGATTACGAACAGGTCGCCAGTTGTCCAGAAACAAGACATGAAGTTTGTGTGGGGCAAAAATAGTGGGGGTCTGCAGGACTGTGAAAATTGAATTTGAAGGAAAGTGAGGTTTTTCACTCCGGTGTGTCCTCATAATGAATTTATCACATACCACATTCCTCCTCTTCATCCTCCCCTTCATCTTTTCTTTTAGTGATACTAAATAAGCAGGGTCAGCATTTCTTAGAATGAAAATACTTGCTGCCACTCCAGCATTTTAAACAAAAAATGGTTTTAGGCTCCATAGATGGACGGCTTGTTTCCTTGCTTATGACTCCTTAAATATTCCTGTATTATCAAAAACCTGATCAAAATTAAGGCAATATGGCTTCTCATAGCTCTATGTCCCAAATTCATCCTCTTCTCTCAGCTTTGTGCTGATGGCATCCCTGGGTACTGGGTGCTGCAAACCCTGGCTCCCCTCCAGCCATCTGCAAGTCCCAGGCTGTGTAAATTCAGAAAGGAGAGCTCATAAACAGATTTAATTGCTTGTTTGCGTTTCATTTGTGTCTTTGCTATTTTCCCACGTTGCTCTGTATCTGCCCTGTAAAGTGTAGTCCAGTAGAGCCATTAAATTTGCTTCTATTCACTGTGGATATTAAACATGCAAGTTTGAAGCTGGTGAGAGGAGAAACAAGCGAGGTTGAAGTTTTCTCTTCTCCTTTCTGAAATGGCACTGTTCAGGAGTCCCAGAAGGCTTAAGGAAGAAGGTAATATTTTAATTGCCTTGCATTTCGCCAGGAGATTAATAGTGCTGTCAGTGCGGGAGAGGGCATGAAGCTGAAATACACACAGGAGGATGCACGACAAGAAATACAAATCTCACTGATGGCTCTGAAGGGCCAAATCCTGCTCCTCTGAGTCCTGTGTGCTGTGGGGATTTAAGGCCAGCTGGTCACGGCTGTGTTGTGCTGCACATGGACTAAATGAGGGCTGTAGGTCCCTTCCAGCCAAACTACTCTGTGTCACCTGCCCCCAGCTGCAACATAAATATGTGTGTGTACATAAATATAGGAAATTGCTCGGTAATTCCTACTGGAAAATCCATAACTTTTGTGTAAGGAAAACATTTATAATTGAATCTCCATTTGCCAGGGCATGGAGGAAGGAGGGAGCTGCTGCTGGAACTGACTAGCAGATACATTACTGAGGTGGTGTCAGGGGCTTTGAAGCTCTATCCTGGATTTACTTGTAGCCCTACTTCTAAATCTGATGCCTCAATTTCTTATGCTGAATGGTTTCCCCCTCTAATTATTGTTCTGCTAGCATGAATATGCATCATTGCTTATGATATAAACCTGAAGGGCATCACAAATAAGTGGGAAGGTGTGCTGCTCTTAGATTTTTGCACTTTTTTCCCTCCAGTATTCTTCATGTTGACTCTTCAGCTTACGCTGAGTATTAAAAAAAACCCAAACAAAAGCCTTATTGTAAGGGAAGAAATATTAATGACAGAGAAATAAAACATCTAAATTTGGTGTTTGGTCCTCGGGGTGTTTTTCAGTTCAGGCTGTCAGCTGGCAGGGGTTGCTCAGCCCAAACAGATGTTCCTGTTCTCAACCAGAGTCCGACTGCAGAGGGACAAACTGGATTTTTTATCGCTCGTGTTTCTTGTGAGAGAGGGAGTGATGTGAAACTTAGTTTGTACATTACCAGGGAGAAAACAGCTGTTTCCATGAGCTCCAACTCCAGATTTCCAGTAATCTTTCTGCTTAGCCCTGTGCTGAGACTCCTTGCTGCCTGCAAACACCAGTGGTTCATACAGCGCGTGGTGTGTGCAGAGGGTGGGGAGAGCTGGCCGTTGTGGGTAAATTATACCTTCAGTGCAGGGTAGTGGATTTATTCGTGTAACTAATGGCTTCTGTAAATGGAAGTTACACTGCAGGTAATGCTCATTCCAAAGTCTCTAGTAAGTATGTGTAACAGGGTTGGGGGTATTCAGAGGACTAAGCACGTGTGAGATGAGATACAAACATTTCCTATACATGGGAATTGTCAAACATCTCTTAGATCAAAGGAAGAAAAGATATGCTACTTGAAAAAATTAGCTCAACTATTTTATTTGTCCTTTAAGAGATGGAAGGATGACTCTGCAGGATAATCTACACTATTGTGAGGAAGTTCTAGTTAGTCTCATGTTTTTCCTCAGCAGGAGAGATGGATTTGAGCTTAGTCTCCTGGTTTTATTCACCCTGGTGAATTCCAGTCATGATTCATTCTCACTAATGAGATCAAAGCGCAGAGTTCCCCTTCCACTAACATGCTGCCTCAAAGGCATTAATTGCATCTCCAAAAAATATATATATATATGTTGGCAAAGCCACAGAGCTTCGTTGTGTTATTGCAGGTGCTTAACCAACCTTTGAGCTTGAAGAAAAATGTGATTTATTTTATTGCACTTTATGCCAAATGAATGGATGAGGGATTGCTCTGCAGCTCAGCTGACATGAAAGCAAAGCCTGGCAGGTAGCAGCTCCCTGTGAGCGCTGCCAAAGGTCAGTCCTGGGCTGGGTGTTGGGGCTGATGTAGGACATGCTGATAGAGATAAGGGTGATGAACTTGTATTTTCTAGCCTGAGAAACTGATAGGGCAGCAGAACTGATAGAAATGTAGTGTATTGGCTTTCTAAATGGGCTTAAATAGGATTGGCACTGGAGAGGTGTTGGCAAATTATGGAGTGTTCACTTCTGCCTTTATGAAATGTTCATTGGTTCTTACTGTTACCACGAATCAGAAAGGTTGGCCTTTAGGGCAGTTACTTTCTTTAGCTTAAACAGTCCAGGTTGTGGACAGTGTTGTGCTTAAAATATATCGAGAAAATGAAAATGAATAAAGTGGTGTTTTACAAACCAGTTGTTTCTTGATGCAAGTTAAATTCCAGCAGGTGTGTATTGCAGGTGGGGATGATCAACACTTTATGACAATCCTGTTTCTAATTTTCCTCTAATTTCCTTGATTGCTTATGAGTTAATCGTGTGTGTAGTGAAAGAAAGACTTCAGAATGCTGCTTCATCAGTTAATTAACAGTAAATCAACACATTTTAAAAGGTGGTAAAATAGTTTTAGACTTTTATTTTTGTTTTCTTGAGCTGTACCTGCTTATTGAAATTTCTTTTTCTTCTTCTGAACTCTGTGCTCCACAAACCTGCTGTGTTTGCTACTGAATGAGAAGTTAAACAACTGTTCGCATGCTAATCAAGAACTACCTTTCTATTTCTGAATCTCCCAAAAACCTTTGCACTTCTTGCAGAAGGAGTGCTGAGACTGAGGGATGATTTGGTTCTAGTTTGCTGAGGAGTTTACATGAGTATATATATAATTGCACCTCTTTTTGCCAATTGATTTTATTACAGTGCTTAATGGTTTGTTGAATAGTTTATAGGATAATGAATGTCATTTCCTTGTATTATACTATAAATAACTTGGCAAATTTTTAATTAGGATAATCACGGTAGCTTTCTCTACTGCTGCAATCAAGCTTTGCTTTTTGCATCCAAGAAATAATGTACATCTATATCAAGTTAGACCAATTATGGTTTTCCAGAGAGTACAAGATTTTGTTGATTGTATTTTTTTTTAATAGCACTTCCCTTTTTGAATCTTAGCTCTGCTTCTGTTGAAATGATAATTAGCTGAATTGGATGAGTTTTATTTACTTTAATATTCTGATTAGAAGAATGAATAAAACAGAACTTTCGTTCCATGTCAGATTTCGGTGTTTGGCTTTCTGTAGCATTGAAAGACAATAAGGCATTTCCTAGCATAATGTTTAAAGGTATTTTAAAACCACTTAAAGTTAAATGCTTACTTTGGTTTCAGTTGTAATCTCTAAGTCTATTAATTATAGAAACTAAAAATACAGAAGAAGTGAAGCAATTCAAGCAAAAGTTTGCAAGTGTTCCAAGTACTGCATGGAGTGATCTCCTGCATGGGGAACCCAGTGTGCATGACCTGATGTCCAGAACAGCTTGGAGATGCTCCAGGGTCCCCAGCTCCAAAGGGCTGGCAGGATGGCAGATTTGGAAGGGACTTTAAAGGTTATTTAGTTCCACCCCCTGCCATGGCAGGGACACCTTCCACTATCCCAGGTCGCTTCAACCTCTGTCCAGTCTGGGCTTGGACACTTCCAGGGATGGGGCAGCCATAGCTTCTCTGGGCACCCTGTGCCAGGGCCTCCCCATCCTGACAGTAAAGAGTAAGACCTGAGACAGCAGGACGGAGAGGTGCAGTTACAATTAAATCTCCCCTGCCCATCCCATGCTGCTGTCCCTTGAGTGTGTTCTCTTTTGGCTGTTTCAGAAGTTGCTGCTTGGAAATTTTTTCTATTAAGTAGATTAATCAGAAAAAAATCCAAACCTTTTATGAAGTGATTAATCTTGCCCATACCCCTTCCAGTGGAAATTTTTCCTGAAGGAAAGAGTCATTAAGTTCACAAAGGAATTACTGAGGGAAAAGAGTCTCTCCAGTTTTTCTCTTCTGAGCAAGAAGCTGTTTTCTACCACCTACAATTTCATAAAACATTCATAAAGTTTCTGTCTTACTATATTGCTGTTTTATAAATGATGATGGATCTACAGAAAGGCCAGCCCCTCTTCTCCACAGAACCCAAAACCCTAGACAGATTCAAATTTACCATTTCCTCTGTTACTTTTGTAAATGTAACCTAGTTTATGTTAAGGGGTGTTTGGTTTCCTGCTTCTACCGTAACTGACAGTGTAAATGTCCATTTCAATGCTGAGATTTGGAAGTTGTTAATGTGGCTTTCACCACATTGCAGAAAGTTTCTGCAGCTTTGCAGCTCCTTTGCAGGGCTTGAGCTGCTCGCTCGCTGCAGTTTTGCAATTATGTCATCAAATACAACCTAAACACATGGCCATTTCTATAAAATACAGAGCCTGAGGAAACTGGAGAGAGTAGTGATGAGTCGGAAGAAAAATCCAGTGGAAATAGAGTTAAATGTCAGTGTCTGCATCGTGCCTAGTTAATATTTCACAGGAACGCCGTCAACTTGTTATAGAGCCCAGAGGATTTACACATTTTTCTGACAGATGATCATGATTCCCATCAGTACACTTAATGCCAACATCTGTAGGGTTCTGACTAATTTAGGAAACAAATATATTCTGTCCTCGTCAGAAAAGAATACTTTGTATGTTCCAGGAAATGCTCGTTACCTTGGGGTCATTGCAATTAAGTGGAGGACAGAGATTTTTCAAGGGGTACCATTAGACTTCCCTTTTGGCTGCTGGCTTTAAACACAAGTTGGCAGGTGCCAGCTCCTGGTCTTGGCATTGCAGTGAAAAAATGCTTTTGATCATGGCTCTGAGTAAAAACGTAAGAAAATAAAGTATAAACATGGCCATTAGGGAAGTTTTGGTCATACTGTCTGTGCTTTATGGGTGAGGAATGTTGGGAATGCATTGTACACAAGAGCTTTATATCCTAATCATCACTTTCTTTAAGCTCCACTATATTATTTTATTATTATTTTATGCTTTCATTAGCCATTAGGGAAAACTTCTCAAAATTTAGGTTTTCTAACTTTCTTTACCTTAAATCATGGCCAGTCTAGATATTAAGGACAAGGACACCTGTATAAACATTCATTTTCCTTGAGTCTCTTCTACCTTCTTCAGAGCTGCTGAAGATCTTCCCATCAACGTCTGGTTTATTTTGCTAAATAAATAACTTTCACTTCATCTCTTCTCTTGGTGATCTTTATTCCCCAGATGATATTTCAGCAAGCTGGAATTCTACATTATTTATGTGGGTGTGAAAATACTCAAGGAAAAAGTTATGCTTCATGTTGGTGTGTGGCTTAGTTTTGTTTATACAAATGCACTTGTGTGATACCAGTGTAGCATTACTGCAAAGAGAAATAGAGGTGGATTAGAAATAGAATTCCTTCTCTGGGAAGCACACCAGAAAACTCAGGGAAGGCATCCTGCTTGGATTAATGATATATTTCCATGCATAGAGTAGGAAAAGTCTGGCCAGGAATTGTGAAAAATGATAACAGGATTTCTCATGAGCTATTTGAAAATAACAGAAAATGGGAAATTTTAGCCTGGGTTTGGTAAAGAAAAAGAAAAAAAAGGCAACTTTTCAAAGAAGTCATTAGTTCTAGATAACTCATAAAATTATTTTCTTACAGTTTGTGTAGTTCTGCAGATTTCTCTTATTTGTCACTTTAAGTTACGTAAAGTAACTATATTAAATTTGGTGTAGTTGAATTTTAATTTATGCAGTACTTAAGGCAGTTACCTTCAGGGCTGGGGGGGGTAAAATCAGAATTTTTCTTGAAGTGGTCTCTTTTATGTTGGTGTTGTTCAACCAGACCATGACTAGAAGAAGTTAAAAGGGATTTTACCTGCCACAGGATGCTATTGGGAGATTTTTAAAATACAATGTTTGCTTTTGAATGATAAATGTACTGTTATGTACTGAAATATCAGCCTTGAGACTGTCGTGGTCCTGTGTTCCTTTGACAAGATGAGGAAGCACAACGGTGCCTATAGTGAATCTGATCAGAATAAAAATGAACTTGCAAGCCAGTAAAGTGAGTCTCCCCAGCTTCATTAGAAGCAGCATTGAGTTAAACAGGAGCAATCCTGCATTCGGGCTTGAATGATGAAAAGGGCTTCACTTTCAAAGGTTTTTTTCTCTGTTTACTTGATGCAATCTCAGTGTACCACTGATGAAATGTTCCTTCTGACTTACCTGGTTCCTCTGTGGATTTGGATGTGCAGAGGTCCAGTTCCTAAGTGTATAAAAGATGTTTCATACAAGGTAGTAACTCCTGGGATGCTTTCTGTTTTGCTTTCATCCTGATAATTTTCAATATTTTTAGTTGTCTCTGTTTTCACTTTTTTTTTTTTTTCCTGTGGTAACATAATTTCATCTAGTTTTTGCTTCCTTAACAACAGCCCTGTTACTGCTGTCCTTTTCAGATGAGGGAGACCTCTTTCTTCCCATCAGTTTTTCTAGGGCATTCTTAAATCCTGAAATCACAGAATAGGTTGGGGAAGAGACCTTTAAAGGCCATCTAGTCCAACCCCTCTGCCATGGATAGGACAGGGACATCTTCAGCTGCATCAGGTTGCTCAGAGCCCTTTCACACCTGACCTTGAAATTTTCCAGGGATGGGGCATCCACAGCTTCTCTGGGGAACCTGTGCCAGGGCCTCACCGCCCTCATTGGGAAGAATTTCTTCCGAATATCCCATCTACCCCTGCCCTCTGTCACTGTGAAGCCATTCCCCCTTGTTCTGCCACTCCAGGCCCTTGTAAAAAGTCCCTCTACTTTAGCTCTTTTCTCCAAGCTGAACAACTCCAACTCTCTTGAGCCTTTCTGCCTAGGAGAGGTGCTCCAGTTGCTGACCACCTCTGTGGTCTCCTCTGGACCACATATGAATCACAAATAGCGTCACTTGGTAGAAATGAGAAGGGAGATGGTGTCCAGTGATGTTTGGGCCACCGCAGAAAACCATGAGGACCAGACAATGTCCTGAGGCCAGGTACAGTCAGGGAGTAAAACCACGAAAAGTGGTTTCCGTGCAAGTATCCAATAAAAACCTTAAATACCTTCTTTTCAGAGGTAAAATCAGTGGAGTTTGGAAGAGCTCTGGAAATGTAGATTTCTAACCTGTTCATCTTTGTAAATTGTGAGAGCTTGTACAGTTCCCCCTTAGTGCTCACAAATCCACAAATCTTTCTGCCGCAGAAGGTAAAGTTCATTTGGCCTGGAAGCTTAATCTCAGTGGGAGGTTAAACTGGTCACATGTCTACCAAAAGAGGGAAATTATGGATCCAGCTCTGCCTCCTCGCTCTTCATACTGCATTGTGTCATGTCCCTTTTAAGCTAAAATCATTCCCAGTGGGATGTTCCTGATGGAACAAAAGCGAGGGAGAGTGCTTCCCCAGGTCTGGGCTAGGGTAAAACGCTCTTCTGTTGTGGATCTCTGTCAGCACAGTGGGAGATGGAAAGAGAAAAAGGGAACCAGTGGCCAAGAAGTTTGAAGATTCTTTGTTTTGTGAAGCACAGCGTGGGTAGTTTGGCTCTTGGTGCCTCAGTCCATGGGTGTGTTGGGAATGGTGTGCAGAGATCTCAGCAGAGCCTTGAATCCTGCTGGGGCTCTGAGACAGAGCTCACTTGGAGTGCCCTCAGGAGGCTTCACTCTGCCCTTCCAGAGGCTGCTAAAACACATCAGTGTTCCCAGATGGAGATCTTGGGAAAGTCAAGATCACCTATACTTGATTTACCATCTTTTCTGTCAAATTCTAATGATGATAAAAATATTCCTTGCTCCATTTAGCAAAGTAATTAATAAGACACTGCTTGACTAGAGAATCTTACCCTGTTTTCTGATTTTCATTGATCAAAACTTTCACGATTTTGAAGCCTGTATACAATACTACAATGTCATCTTTCTGTTTCCTCAAAAGGCACGTTTCCAAAATGCTTCCAAATATCCAGCCATTTTAATGAATACCTCAAGGGATCATTGAAATATCTTTAAACAGGTGGTGTGAGTTTAAAAAAAGTCTTCCCCTGTGTATCCATCTGCATTCGTCACCTTAGGTCATCTTCAATATTCATGTCTTCTACCTGGAATGCTGGTTTTGTCCTCAATGATAACATGTGATTTTTTTCAAAATGAAGCATATGGTTTATTTTTCTTGTCAAATTGCCCTTAAAATCTCTCGGATTTTGTTCTGGTATTTGTATCTGCCAGGACTGGAAGACTTATTTTCACTTGAACTATTTCAATATTTATGATAGTGTTCATTACCAAGAAGCAAATAAAAGGAAAAATATATTTTATTTGTGCATCTACACGAAGCAGCTTCCAAACATCCAAATAGCTTTGGTATGTTGCTGGATCTTACCTAAAGTTTTCTCCCAACCTATCAGAAATTTATTCTACAATGCAATCTTTGGAAATATCTTCATAACCACTGGTGTGTTTTTGTTGGTTTCCCCCCGCTTCTTTTAATGCAACTGCAGAAAATGAATCTAAGATAAAATTGTTAAAAAAATGCATCCTTGAAGTGTAGAGTAGGATTGGATGGTGGAAAAAAAAATAAAAAGCCCTGTATTTTTATCAGTCAAGTAAAGCTAAACGATGAAAAATGATTAGTTTAATAATTCCTAGAGCTCAGTTTAGTTAGACTTGGTTCAATCAATGTCAGTTTTTTGCTGTGTGAACTTGTTTGCTTAGAGTTTAAAGAAACTTGTTGCAATGAGATAATTGTTCTTTATACTCATCAGCCCACAATGGCTTAATGAGAAATAGATTTAAATATCCTACAAAAGTCAAACACTGCGAGGGAAAGCCTGGACTTCTCTGAGGTTGAGAGGATTAATTTCTCTGCTGATCCCAGAGTTTAGGTGGACTCAGGGCAGGGTTGAGGTGGCTGGGGAGGAGTTTCCTCCAGCCGTGATGGTCTCCAGGTGCACTCAGCAGCGAGGTCACTCAATATCACCAGTGTGACATGACTTTAGGGGCTACTGTAGTGGCACTCCCCAAGTGAAGGTGTAATATTATCTCTGATTCCATTCAGGAAGTTAATTTTTACTATGCTTTTCAAGTGGAAGTAAATACACAGGTCTTTTGGGCCATCTTATGAATTCATGTGCCATGGTTACCCCTGCTCAAACACATTTCAGTGGGTCACAGCTATAATTCTTGATATGTTTTTTATTTTTTAATTGGTTTTTTATTAGATAGAAAAAGAATAGGTGCCACTGTTCTGCCGCAGGTTTGTTTTCTGCGAGACGGCACTTTAAATCTACTTGAGCGTCATTATTGAAGAGACTCAAACAGTTTAGAACTTAATTGATATTAATAGGAATAACCCTCAATGACGTGAACTTGGCAAGCCAGAAATTGCAGCTGTTCTCAGCAGTAGTGGCAGTAACAAAGATAATTAATTGTTTTTCCCTGGGAGATATATTTAGATTGTACAAACGAAATATTCCATTCCCTGAGCCCTAATTCAGGCTCGTATTTGTTCTGCAAATACAGGAAGTGAAACTAAAGTTAATATTTTTTGACTGTCGCACCATAATGCGAGCTATTGCAATTATTTTTGAGAAATAAAGTATTTAAAATATTTATTACACAAGTCTTCCAGTGGTAACTTAAACAGTTGATGCTGTGTATGATTTTTGTTAGCATTAAATGCGTAATATTTTTATATTTAAAATTTTTTTTTGTTGGTTTATAAGAGCTGGTATTTTACCTGGCACCAGCAGTAATGTGCAAAGGGGATCGTACTGAGTATTGCAGAGCATGTGTTCCTGGCAGAGTTTTAGACAAAAAGTATTCCTGAGTGAGTGCAACTTCATTTGCTAAGAACTTAAGAGTCAGCATTATAATCCTTCTGGATTATGAAAGAATACATCAAGGTTCAGTTCTGAAGTGCACAGGGATGTGTTAATGGCACTGCAAAATGTTTATACCCATCGTTCAGGAGGCCTCTGTCTGGGTTATTGATTGCCAGGCTTTTAAAGTCTTTCCATTTTGCTTAAAAAAGAGTGGGAAGGAATCTTCCCAGATACTTCCCCTTTCTCAGCTGCAAGTGGGCTGAGCACCTGGGGAGTATTTACTTCTGGTCCTGGTTCTTGAAGCTGTAATAGACACCCCCACAAGAATGTATATTCATATGCTCTAAGTGTGTGGTTTTTATTAACACTTATTTTAATAGTGGTTGTAAAACTCATGCATTTAAATGCAGTTCTTTAAAGTGATGGCATTTTGAGCAAGGCTTTCTTTCACTGGTTATTTATTTCTACAATAGAAAGTCCCTGGCGCGTGTGTAATTTTGTCTACGGTGATAATATCCACCCTGAAAACGTAACATGCATGGGATGCTCTGTTGCTTGCTACAACAGTCATTTCCTATTACAGGTTTTAAATCTCTGATGCCCTAAAAACATGGAGCTGCCTCAGGTTGGGCTGGACACAGAGGCAACAGCACTGAGCAAAGCAGGTGCCCTTCAGCACCTCCACCACAGTCAAGAAATGAGGCTTTATTTCCCCAAACTAATATGGCACTAAACGACCTTTGTGATGTAAATATTTCCTAAGCTCAGCTTCTATCAAATCCTGCAGTTATTTGCGCTGCTTGGCGAGAGGCACGGACTTTGCAGCAGGAAAATGTGTTCTTTATGAATGGGATGAAGCTCTTTTCTTCACTTGCATCTTAAATGCAATCTAAATGATCCATCATGCCCTGCACACAGCTGAAGCAATAGGTATGATGAAAGTCTGATTACATGTAATCAGCAGCAGTAGAGATTTGAATGTTTTGTCCTGTATCTTCCCTCAGCCTACTGCCCAGAAAAGCTACTTCTTTAGTGTATTGAGAGAAGTTACTTGGGTTCATCAACTGGGTTAGTTCAGAACCCCAGTTCTCTGGATCTCCCTTGGTTATTTTGACCATTACGTGACTGGAATATCAGTTACTTCAGATGCTTTTAAAAAATATTAGAAATATCAAACAATCTAGGCTGGCATTCGGGTCCACAGCTCGTCAACAACAGTGGATTTGAGAGGTAAAACTGCTTTTGCCTGTGCCCTGAAGTACAGAGAACTGTTCTTAACAAATCCCCAGCTGGGGGAAACTTAGAAATGGGATGCCACTAAGAAAAACACCTAAGAAGTATTGTTATTACTGTGGTCATAGATCAGGCCAAACCATCTCTTTCTGGAGTGCACGTACATACATTCTGCAGGAATTGTTAAAGATTGCGTCTGCTCCAGTGATTTAGCTCAGTTACTGAGACTGTGTGCAGCAGCTGCAAGGAATAACCAGCGCAGCACCGATGGAGCAGTCTCCTCAATAATTCTCTGACTCGAGCCCACTCGCAAGTGAAATCATTCTGCTGCAGAGCTCCGAAGCTGTGTCTGTCTTCTGGGGAGAATTGCCTGCTCGTACGGTTCTGCATCTCTTTCTTTCCTGCTGCTAGAATATAATTAAAGTTGCTAAAAATACATGCTTGCTAATATTGTTTTTTTGTGTAGGCGGCTGCTGTTACTCTGTTCGCAGGGGAGGAGGTGGTATAAAGATGAATGTCACTTAACTCTATTAAGTGGTCCATATTGCATAGGGATATAAAAGCTCTTTATTGGTTGCCTGATCCAAAGTCCTATGAAGTGTTTAAAATAAATATATGTATATATACAGTAGAGTCTGCTGGCTTTGTTAGTTTTACAGAAGTACTTTTTCCCCATCAGAAGAGAGGAGATTTCTGAACTGAAAAATATCACTTTCATGTTAGCCTGTGAGAATTTCCATTCTTAGTGCTAAGGAAATTAGTAGAACAAGCGGGGGCCATAATTACTGTGCTTTTACAATACTGACATTGTACCTAATTATGGTTTAGTCTACAGAGCACTCTGTTTGTTTAATAATCCCAGCAGACATAGTTAGAGCATATGTTTTTGCATCACCTGGATGTAGCTGGGAACGACTGGCACCGCTGTCACGGAAGTGGCAGTTGACAAGATTTTACCTGTTTTACAGCATAAAGCATTGGCTCACCTTTGATATGCATGAAATCACTTAAGGGTGAGCTGGAATCCGCATTTAGAGGCAAAGCAGCTCAATGCAAAGAGAGTCTTTGTTCCCTTTTTGTGTGGTAAAACCAGGGCATAATTTTCTTTGCACAATTTCAGCAGCTCGAAAAGCTGGTAATAAAATCCTCAGCACCCCTGCTGATGAAGTGAGATCTGCTGTTGCTAACAAAGGTTAAACATCCATCATCCTTTTGACCTGCTAAAATGATGACATCTGCAGGTTTGATCCTGAGTTTACCACCTGTCTGATGCGTTTGGTTTCTATTTAAAGATGGCAAATTTTTCCTGAGTATGAAGTTTTCGATTTTGTCTCCTGCCTCCTCCTCAGCCATCCTTTGAATTATAATTATCATTTCCTCACATATGGAAAGTCTCTAAAGTAACTTAAAGCTTTTTGGAGAGAAGAGGGGACAAAGAGGAGCCTGAGTCTGTATTTGTGATGGATTTCCTCCAGCCTGTTCTGTGGTGAGACTTCCCCTGTGAAACCTGGGTATGTCACATTTGTTCAGGTGTCCACCAACTCCTTGTTCAGCACATCGGGGTTATGAGCCTCATTTCCATGACTGCAGTGGAATTTCTTAAAAGTTAGGATTGTCTTGGCCACCCTTCAGTCCCCAGGGTCCAGGACATATTGAATAAAGTAGTTAGGTTAAAAATTAAATTATTTCTTCCTTGGTTTTTGTGCAACTAAAACATTTTGTGTGTGTGTAGTCTTGTATACCATCCTATCAACTCTTTTCCTGATGCTGTCTTTAGTTTTCTAATTGCCTGTTTCTCTTGACCATCCTGTGTGACATAAATAGCCTCAGGGACAGCAGGGATTTGAAAAAACAATAGCTGAGGAACGACTTCCCACAGGAATGCTGCCTTTGAATTAAACATTTCCTCCATAAGGATGTGTGGGGCTCTTTTGGTTTTTGTTAAGTGTCCAAATGTCTTGGCAATAAACTTTTAAAATTATTTTGGCCAAGTTTCTTGATAACATTATATCCAAAGTTGTCTTTATTTTCTCTTGTGTCTGTTTTGTTAGCTGTTTTTTTATAATATTTTTTAAAACAGTAGTCAACAGTTACGAATTATGATAGAATGTCACCTTAATAAATCAAAAGACTAATTATCTAAATTATTCTTAGATTTGGTTTGCCTTTGAGTAATTCAGTGCTTAATTTATATATACTTGTTTTTTAAAAAGATGTTAATGTTTCAGAACATTCACTAAATAAATTTTATGAGTTTTTTAATAACATTAAATAATTCTGAGCATTAGTACTTGGTTTTCCTTCCATGGTGAACCAGTGGTGACTGTAGAATGCAACCTAAGACAAGAGCTTGTTCCTGTAATAAAGCTCTTGTCACAGAAGGGTGACTCTTAGCTCCCTTTAAAAATAAAGGGTTTTGTCATCAGTCCAAACTTGAAGCCTGTAATAGTCTTCTCATCCTTTAATCAATCCAACTCTTCTCCTTAGTGTCACAGCTTTGACCATTTCCCCCTTGTTTCCAAGGAGCCAGTGGGTGGACGGGCTCATCAATCCTGCGTGTGGTCACTCACGGGCTCACACAGCTCACCCGGGGCCGTTCCCGCTGTCCTGGGCACGGGGCCATAAATCCAAGCAGAGAGGGTTTCAGAACTTGTTTGTGGGTAGCTGGGTGACACCAGTCTGATATCACATCCATCCTTTACTTTGATCCTTCTTTGTAACGGGGACTTTTAGGGTGGAATGCAAGCTGCCCTCTGAAATACCATTTTAAATTTTTCAGCAGCAACCTTTTGCTAAATATTGCATCTTGCTAAATTGTTAAAAAAATGCAGCCCATATATGTTTGAATAATAATGTTCAGAAAATCACATTGAAGACCTACTGACAGCAGCAGCTAATATCACAATACATTGCTCTCTAGTGGTGTGAAAATTATTATTCAATGTATGCATTTCCAAATTACACCTTAAATTATCAGTCTTGGATCATGCTATCAAAAAAGTCAGACCTGAACTGCAGAAGATCACAATTGTAACTACTTCCCAACTGTTAAATTGCAATTAAACCTGTATTAGGTGACCCTTTCGTGTGCCTTTTACTTAATTCTTACAATTTAACTTAGAACTGTTGATTGTAGTTATTTAAAATAATGGATATGATTTCAGTAGGGCCCAGCATAAATGTGGAGCCATTTGTAGGATTGGAGTCAATTTTATAAAGGCTTATATGAAAAAAAGATTATTTTAGTTGCAAGTTTCTAATGTTACTACCACATTTTTAATAGTTGGTGATATCCAACTTGAATAAGATAGTTAACCCTGGTAATAAGATTTTCCTTTTAGCTCTTTATGTAGACACTATTTAGAAAGGTGTCTTAGCTTGGTTTTCCCCTAGTTCTCTGATCCTTTCAATAATTGAGTATAGTTTAAAGTTATCTTAGTATTTAACCCCATTTCCCTGTAGATTAATTATCTCAATATAAAACAAATGTGTATTAAACATATGCAGTTGCTTATGGAAGCAGATTTGGCTGTTTCATTTAATATAAGTCTCTTGTTGAACAAAACAAACCCGTCATATTTAAGATTTCTCTGTCATTAAAATTGAATTATGTAATAGGCTTCCATCTGCTATTCAAACCTGTTCATCGTTATTGTGTGTCATTTTAAGTGGGAGCATTCTGAGAAATGCCTAGTGACAGCAGGCTTGGCTCTCACACCTCTGAGAGCAGGGTAGGACAGGGCTTCCTTCATTCCTAGCTGCAAAAATATGTTTATTGTCTTCTGAGAAGGTTTTCTCCGAGAGTTTGGTGCTCACTTCTCCAGCCTTGCCATCTTCTGCAAAATTTTGTATTTTATGTGTGCAAGTTGCAAGCTCCTCCCCATGTCTCCCCCAGCCCACTTGGTTGAGCGCTGCCATCCATCAAGCTCGGCCACTGTCTGGGTGACACTGATGGCGGTTAGCAGAGCAGCCAGCGTTAAACGATCGGCGATGGAGCGACACAGGAGCGGGCAGGGAAGATGGATGGCCCCGTGCTGCTGCGCTGGAGTGGGACCTGGGTAAACGGGACCTGATCCCTGCAGCGACAGCTCGGAGCCCGTCGGGGCAGATGTGGGCTCCTCTGGAGTAGTGAGCCAGGCAGGGCAGGAATGCCACTGCTGCGTTCAGGGACTGCATTGACAAGCTGTGAAGGAGCTGGACTTGGGAACTTCATGAGAAAAAACCATTTAGTTGATAGAAGACTCTATGATTTCAGGATTAACCTTTTTGTTATCCTATCCAAGATAAGATTTATTGCAAAAGGAATAAAATTTGTGCTTGAGTCCTAAAACAACAACAAATGAATCAAGCACCAATTATAATACAGCCTCAACATTCTCCTCCGGGGAAATAAAACAGAAAGTAAAGAAGATGGTTCAACTTAGGCCAGATACTTTATAGTTCCTTCCGTAATGCTTTGGATTTTTTAATCCTTTATGATAACTTACTTTTTCTGTTTTCTCAGTATAACTTTGTTTTCCCGTTATGCAGTAATCTGAGTTACCTAGATCTTACCTATCTATGTCTTTCCTTCATAAAGTTATCTGCACTTTAAAAGAAAACTGAAAACTTTACTTTTATTCAAAGTGATGATAAGCAGAGCATGTTTTTTTCTTATTAGTCACATAATGTTCCCAGTATCTTAAAATATCGCAACAGTTTATGTGCTTTTCCTTCCTTGTGTGGACAGATGCGATTCTATTACAGTTTGAAATATTCAAATGAAATGGCTTTGTTATGTTTTACATGGTAAGAAAACTACCAAATTAAAACAATGACATCATTGATTACCCTTTGATAGATGAAATTTATCTAAATTAATTATCTTTCAGTATTTGCTAAAAATGTTCATATGTGAAAATTCACTATGATAGAACATCTGCTCAGCAGAGGGCTTATCAAAGGTATTGTAATAAGCTATGTAATGAATGTTTCAGCTTTCAAAAGAGAAAATATTTTGTGTGGCATTTATTTTAATAATTTGTCTCAAGTCAGGATTTCCATCCCACTTTAAGAAAAAGAAGCAGTTTTGCCGTGAAAACATTAAAATTGAATTTGGAAGCTTTACAACATAGCGAAGGAAAAAGCGTAACTTGGAAATCTCTAAGTTCCAAGAGCTAGCACAGATAGGAGATGAAAAAGATTCATTTGAAGTCCTGCTTGGAGGCACAGTGAGCGGCGCACTGCGGCAAACCAGGTTTGAAATCAGCACCGGGTGACTTGTTCTCAGTCCCCATCCGTCTGCTCATTTCTTCTGCTCTTCAGGAGTTTGCCTGTCAGACCTTTTGGAGATTTGATCCTGGGAGCAGCTGAAAGCCTGAGTCTTTTCTTCATTGAGCTTCCTGATGAGGCAGCAAACATGTCTGTGTATAAGAAATGTATTATTCAAGTCATCGCTCCCAGAATTTCTTTCACATGGGAAAGTTTGTGTTGCTTATCCAGGTGTATCTCCTTGGACTAGGAAGCGTCCTTATATATGAGCTGCTGTGAAGGGTCTTGCCAAGATGCTTGCAGTTCCTTATAAAAACTTACTTTTTTATTTCTGTAAATTTATTAACTCTTTCAAGTCTTCTGTCGCTACCATTTCTTCCTGTCAAGGAGGAAACAAAAGTACAATATTATGAACACACCATGATAATACAGGCTAAGGTGGTGGAGAAGCTCAGAGGTTTTCACGTTCCATACAAATGGTTTTTTCAAAGACATTTTGTTCTTTGACGTGGGAAAGAGTTGTTTCAGTGGAAGCCTTTCAAGGCTTTCCACAAATGAGAACATTTTCGCTCATGTTCACCCTGGCACTGGCTGTCAGCAGCTGAAAGGGCACCTTGTTGACTCCAGTACAGGGCTTGTCACCCTTCACACACTGAGGGATAAGTGATGGTCACTTTGACCCTCCGCCCTGACATTTACATTCAGTCCACGTCAGGCTCTTTGGAAAGAAGGACCACTTCACCCTGGGGAATGTTGTTTGCATGTTTGCTCCAGTTTTCAAGGAGGTGTGAGGGATAATTTGAAGAAATGGTTCAGAGGGAGCTTCTTGGGCCTTCTGTGTAGGGCTGCATGGAGCAGGGATTGGCAAATGGCAGGATTGCAGGTAATGTGTTTCTATTAGGGTCTCTCTATTGTGTTAGAGAATTCTATCTACTCTGGCTATTCTGTGGTGGTTTTGAGCCATTAGGGAATGTAACTATCATGTCATTTCGTAGTTTGCTGAGATAGGTGTTATTCTGTGACCCTGGCTGATTAGCTAAAAATTGGCTCAGGAATATTTGGGTGTTTCTCATTACCTGAGTATTTCTCAAATTTCTCTGTCCATAGATTGTGCCAAGTTGAGTCTGAATAACCTTGTCTTGTTCAAATCCAGGAGGGGACTTGGGGTCACCCCCCCCTTAATGGAAGTATGTTTTTGGCAAAGGAAGAGCAAAAAAAGAAGAAGGTACAAGACAGCCCCTAAATTTTTCACCTGCCCACTTCCAAAAATACTCCAGGATTTGCGTGAAACAGTGAATGTTTCTCATCTTCTTGTTAGTACTGACTTCTTTCAATATTTGCTTCGTCTGATCCATAAATTATAGTAGCACAGAGCAAATCCAAAAAAATATGAGGAGTTCTTGTAACTGTGTGATGCAAATAAGGAATTTGAGCGTGAATTTTATGGGCTGAGAACTAGGATGTCTGATGTCACTCCAAACACTGACCAGACTCCAAACAAGATGCCTGTGACCTTGCTGGGGGGAAAATGTGCAGACTGAGGAAAGTTTACACATGGATTTTAAGCATATGTGGCTTAAACTGAGCATATGGTGCTTTTACTGATGGGTACCTGTGTGTGTGCCTTGCCTATGGATAAAGTAATTAGCTGATTAGTAAATGCTGAGTAAGTGATAACTAATATGCCAGGAGCTGAATAAATACACATAAACCATCCATATTCCGATTTAGAATGCTACATGTGAACGTACCCACAGCTCTCTAAGCCCCTTTGCATTGTGGAAGCACAAATCAGGGTTTGGTAGATCTTGAGAGAGATTTTTGGGTTTTGTAAATAAAATTTCGTGACTTTGAACACAGCATTATATTGAACCGGGCAGGACAGAAAGAAATGGTTTCATAATCATATTTTTATACCCTGAATGTAAAACTCTGTTTACTGTTTCACAAGACACATTCAAAGGATTTTGTCTGTAGTTTAGTGCAGCCAAAATGTAAATGTTTTACTGAATGTTGGGCTCTAAAAACGTAGATTTAACTCAAAAGGTAGAAAAGGTTTGAAAAGTATTATATAATAAAGTCAGAAAGTCATAAGTAGGAAGTGCTGTGCATGCTCTTTCTTCACATCTCCCTTTCAGTTACATTAATTTGGGTTTTAGCATATGATGAATTCTGTCATAAATTACTACCGGAATACACTTTTCAACTTCGGAGTAAATTTTGCTGAAATTAATCTGGAAACCCTCCCATGTTTCAGTGAGAGATCAAAGAAAATCCCAAATGGAAAACATGCTTTTGAGAGGGGGGGAAAAATAGTTCTGAGTTCTTAAGCTCTTGTAATGAAGATAACTTAATTAAAATCAAAGCAAAAACTAATTAAGAACTTAAAAGTGCAAGTTTTTGGTTGCATAGTATCCCTGAAACGTGGCAGAATGGGTTTATTTTCATTGGTGGAAGTTCCTGGTTGTGCAGACAGGTGATGCAGTCACCAGTGGCTCCAAATGGAAACGTACAGCTGGATTGCAGTTCTCTGACCACTCCTTTTGGCCCTTCTGCTCTTTCTTAGTCTTTTTGCTTTTTTGCTTCTGGGGAAAAAAAAAAAAAAAAAAAAAGGTTTTTTGGCAGGCAGTTCCTCTCCTCTCCTATGAGTTTGGCTGGGTATGCAGGTGGGGACAAACCAGCTGAGATCATCTATAATTTTACAGTTTTTATTAATGGAGTTCATGGTTCATTCCTAGATCTTGCCATTCTCAAGTGGAAAAAGAAAGCATGTTAGCACACGCATCCCCCTTGTCTATGTGCACCTTTTCTTGCTCTTTTCTTTCCTTGAAAATGGAGAGAGAACTGAAAATTTCAGCATTTTTTGTTTTACTTGAAACAGGGTGAAAATATTTTTTTTTAAGTGCAAAATTTAATGAAATGGAATTCATGAGGCATTCTTACTTCACATTGATCTTAAGCTATTGCTATAGAAGCTTTCAAAAATTATGTTGTGATGATCTCTTACACAGTCATTCCCATCGTGCTGTATCGTACCCTTCAAAAGCTTCTCTTGGAGTGTGCTTTTTGGGTTAGTGTGCACATGTGGTTTCTCTGAGTATTTAGTGAAAGCCTAATGAGCAGACTCCCTGCTCTAACGGATCAAGACTTTATCAGGCTGAGTTTTGCTCGCTTTGAAGAGCGTTGCCATATGGGAGGTTTGTTTTTCGGGCTGTCTCAGGTGCTCAGGCAGATGGAGCTGGAAGTGCTCGGAAGACGGACCTCCAAGCAACTCCCATCCAAGCGGCTGGGGGGTCACCATGACCACAGCAGGAGCCTGGCAGATCCACAGGGAGCCCAAGCAAGGGACTGCTGCAAGTGGGAAGCACAGTTCTGGAATTCAGCAGCTTCTCTGGGCATCTGGTTCCTTGACCAAGGCAGTTCTTAATTAGATTCACAGCGAATCGTTTCCAGTCTCCTGACAGAGCTGGAGAGCACTCAATTATTTACTTGTTATCTCCCATATAGTTCTTTTCATGAGCCCTGTTGACTTGCTTTTCTTCGTTGCATTCCCTCAAATAGGAAGGATGCAGATCCCTGTGACCCCTGGCAGCCCATGTGATCACAGGCGGTGATCTTTATCCCTCGATCTTTAGGAGCTGAATGCAAGCTTACAGGAGCAGCTGCCTTTTTAATCCAAGAATATTCCTGGTCTAGGCAGACATCAGTCACTGCCTTGTGTGCTGGTTGGTTGATTGGTCTGTTTCCCTTTTTCTCTCTTTTCTTTCATCATCATCATGGAATTTTGGTTTTCCAAGGTCAGTGGAATTACATACATTATAACTGTAGTTGCTTTCCTAATGGAGATTTTTAGCTTTGTCCTCTTTAAAATATGCTTATCTTTAAAAACCCAAAAAACCAAAAAAACCACGTTTTTGGCTGTGGGAACATTGACTTTAAAACAAAGGCACCAGCTTTTTTTTCTTTTTTTAAACTTTCCTTCTAAGAGGCGCTGCCAGGTGTTTGCAGCACAGGATAGGAGTATAGGAGTAGTATCCTTAGGGAGGCAAAGCTTTCATTTACCCATAGAGGGATGATTTCTCACCATCTGCTCTGTATCTCAAAGAACCAGGATGTTAAAAATGTGAATTTTCCCATCCGCTGGGAGCTTTCCTTTGCAGCTCACATAGTACAGAAGGAAAAAGGTGTCACTGAAAAGAACTGTTGTACTCACTCCTGGGCCATCAGAGATGACTGTTTTTTAACAAGAGGGTTGTTGTGGTTTTTTGTTTTATTTTTTTTAAAGCTCGCTAATTAGTGCGTGTTTGCGATTAACTGATCCAATTCATTCTGTAAAGGTAACAACGGAAAAGAAAAATAATTCTATAGTTATGCAAAAGAAAAATGTTTGAGAAAGCATTTTCAGAGCCAATGAAACCCTGAGGTAATATTAAACTGCTTTACTCTAAACAAAATCTGTTTTTCAAAGTGTTTTATAAGTCAGTGTTTTTTCACTCTGCTAGGTTTTTCTGGAGATAGAGAATATAAAAAGCTTAGATAATTTCTGTATTGTTGCATAAAATGCAAACCAAGAAATTAATAGTATGGAAATAGCTAAATTATTTTTATTAAAAAAAAAAAAAAAGTAGGAAACAAGCCTTTTTTCAAGCACACATGCTCGACTCTGAGCTATGTATGAAACTGCTTTTTAGAACTTCTTTATATCCAGTTACTTAGGCTATTTTCATAATCTTTGCCCAAAAGAGGAACGAATGCAAGATTTTTTTTGTATAGATATGTGTGACCATCTGCAGATTTGAAAGAAGTCGTTGCACTAGGGAAGGGATAATGACCCTGCCAGGTTTTGTTTCAGACAGGATTTCTATTCTGTAGGTATTGTACACGTAGTTATTTGGGGAGGTTCGTGTAGAACCAGACACTTGTGTGACCTTGACTGTAGAGGTGTTTTCACAACTTTGAGTTTCTATATTTATTCAGTAATATTTTTTCACTTAGCTGTCCGTTCAGAAACCTCTAAAAATAAATAAATAAAAATTGATTTTGTTAATCTTAATTAATGAAAAACTTTTCAACTCTTTTTTTGCTCTGAGGAATAATCATTCCAGAGTGGTGTAAATAAGTGGACACGTTTAGCAATGCTAGTTCTAATATTCCCAGGTCTGTTATAAGCAGATGTGCAATATGCAGAAGATTACAGTTCATCCTGTAGTACAAGTGGGAATTTATCATGGATTTCAAGAATACTCTGAAACCAAGTATTATAGAGTTCTTCTATGTGTTTCTCATACTACTGTACAGCTTTGAAATGCTAAAACTTGCCAAACTCTCTCCCTCTTTCTGACTGCTAGGATGGTTTTTCAAGATGTGCTATCAAAGGAGGGCCTTTAATCATCTCCCCGAAAGCTTTAAGCAAAACCACTCCATGTAAACTTACACTCTTAATTATACAGTTGCTCATTTTTGCTGTTGAGGGGAAGGAATTAAGATATAACAAAAATGCTTTCATTCTTGCGGGCTTAGAGGAGCTGCGATATAGTTGGTTTAAGAAATAGGAAATATATCTACATAGTAGTTGTAAATTTGGCTTGTTGTAAAATTGATTGTCATCAGTAGTTGGGAACTTGACCTCAGAAATGAGGCCTGCACAGAGGAAATGATTTAATGATAACTTTAATAAAGTGTTCTTGTTGTTGTTTCCTTTAGTAATAATACAATCCATGGCTTTTGGAGTGAACTAAACCAATGGAGACATCTACAAGTGGATTGGGTGTTAATTGTCTCCTTCGTTATTCCTGGTTTTATGTCTTTGTGACAGTATTGACTCCAGTGAAGTTATTTCTCTCTTGTGCCAGTGTAAGAATAATGAGGAAACCTTTTCCCAGCAATCTGCAATGTAACCTTGTGGAAGACACTAGTGTAATTTATATATTGATAAAATGAATATAATATATTGCACAGAGGTTTTGTGAGCTTTAATTAATATTAGAACAGTTTTACATTGAATAATGATGGAATAGTCTTAAGTTAATTAACTCTAGATCTCAAGGACATCGGCCTGTGGTGGTTGAATGCAGCAGATAATGTGGGTGTGCCAAACTTCCAGAATTGCCCTCTTTTAAAAGCCATTGTTTTCAAGGTACCCCAGTGTTGACTTCAAATTCTTTGTTTGCACATTTGTCATGTGAACTGTAAAGTAATTTCAATATAAAACTGAGGTGGGATTTAGCCATTAAAATACATCTAAGGAAATAGTTGAAAATAGGTATGTTTCTTTAAGTAGAACTTTGCTTACAAAAATACATCCGGGAAAATTTGATTGCTCGAAACAATATTTTCTGTGGCAGGAGAGGTGAGCGGAGAACCTCCCGTTGGTAACGTGACATTAAAGCTCGTTGGTGTCTATCTAGTGAGCAAATTTACTTCATGGTGAAATACTTAGAAAAAGAATAGAAGTTTTTAAAAAATTGTTTCATAAAAGTAGTTCATGGTGATGCTGTTCCTGTCTGATTGGAAGGGTGATGGGCAGCTCCCACTGAACCCTCAGCTGGATGTTAGAGTTCTCTAAGGGAGGGTATCAGATACCATTAAATCATTATTTCATATTGTTCCTATCATTTGCTTTGATTTTTTCTTTCTGAAACATTTCATTTTCACTTTTAATTTTCACTGTGCCTTTTGGTTTTTTTTTCCTTCACCTTTAACCATTTCATTCTAACCCATTCTCATTTCCAGAAGAGCGTCCCTTGTGTGACACAGGGGAGTTCCTGTGCCACGATCGTGTCACTTGTGTGTCCTGGCACTGGCTGTGTGACGGGGAGCCCGATTGTCCCGATGATTCCGATGAGTCCTTAGACACGTGTGAGTAAAGGAGGAGCCACTCTTTTATTTTATCTCCCTTTTAACTGTTACCATTTTCAGTCACACGTACTACACAACTGAAAGGGCAGGTTCCAGTTTGTTTTATAAGTGCTGTATGGATGTTCCTGTTGAGGGGAGCTGGTTACATTCTTTGTGTTGGTGAGAGACAGAAGAAAATGGAAGGTGTTTTGTTCTTGTGCCACACTGTAATGAGCACTGTCCCTGGAGCAGATGTGCCCTCTGCTCTCACTGAGCTGTCGATGGGCTGAGAGGGCAAAGTCAGGCACAGGAAAATACGTTTAGGGCAAGGTGGGGTGGAAGAGAAGAGAAGAGTGCAAAATATTTTCAATACAAATATGAAAAGCATACAAACATCAAAGGGAGGAATGAAAGAAGATGTGAGAGCTGTAAGAGGGAAAGAAGCAAGGAAAGGAAGATGATGGAAAGCTTTAATAAAACATATTTAATTATAGTGAAGACCTTGTTGGTTTTTTTGGGTTTTTCTGATGTGGGTAAGAGCTTCTGAACACCAGAGTAGCAACCTTACAGACGTTTTTCTTATCAGCCTTGTAGACTACTGATGAGGTGTTATTAAATCTTAATGTTCCCTTGTTTCCTGTGTTCTGAGGAAAATGAGGGAATTTCCTGATTTTATCCCCAGGATAATCACTTAATGTAAGAGAAGAACCATGTATTTTGTATCAAAGCAATACTGACAATCAGGAAGGCTGGAAATGGGGTTTGCTGCTCAAAGAAAATAAAATATCAAACATCAGACTGTATTTAGGAGTCTAATCTTTTAAAATGAGGGACAGAAGCTCAAGATGTCTGGGAGCCATTTCTGTCTGGGCAAACACTGCGGTGCTGATTGCAGCCTGCCTGCTCCAGTGCTTGTTCTCTGGAACAGATCAGAAATTTGCCTCTGGGGCTGTGGCGAGGGTGCTCTGATTAACCACCTTCGACACACTTTGGGACTCTGAGCAACAACATCCTGCAGTGGGAGGCACTGGGTACAGCTGGGGTTTTGTTACTGCGCTGCTGATTGATTACTGCCTTCGCTAACGTGTTTTCAAGCACGGTGTTTAATATGCGCAGGTTCAAGTTTTTCTAACTAATGAATGTCAAGATAGGAGCACAGAAATGGTCACACACACAGTTTTTAACTTGCCTCATGATAATCACCACATGGTTCCAAATCCAGTAGCTTGCTGGATGCCCAGGTATTTTCCTCTTGAGAACTTTGCATGGTTATTATAGTGGTTTGTAAGACCTGTGTTCAGCAATGCCATTTAAAGTCATGCTATATAAAAACCATGGCATGTGGAGCTTATTGATGGCTTGAAGAAAAGGGGAAGGGGTGGGAAAGAGACATTCTGACATCAACCAGCATGGTCCTCTCAGGAACGCCTTCCCCTTTGCAAATGTGAACAGTTTGTCAGATGCTTTACTTAGGCTGTCCTAAGCCAAAGGCAGGAGTCAGCACCGTGGCTTTTCTGGTTATACAGAAGGAAGGTGTTTGAATCCTTATTCTTTTCCAGCTTCCATGGCCCTTTTTTGACGAGCTGCTGGTTAATGAGGATCCTGGGCAACAGCTGACTGTGTGGGCTGAGATAACAATCACCTTAGGTCTGCTGCCCTCTCTCACCCTCTCAGTTCAGCTCAGCCCAGGACTGAGTGAGAACCAAGTGAGAGCACTGGGGCATTGGGTGAAACTTTGTTACATAATTGCTCACGATTTTGTGTTGGACTGGATGGTTCTGTATTTTTTCTAGTCAGCATAATTTGCTGTCAAATTGTTGAAATATGTGTGCCTACTCTGGCTTTGTCAGGTAAGTTGTTTCTCATTAAAGATGGATATAATGGTCCTGAATTTTTGTGCTGATACTTTGCACCGTGGTGTCTGTAGGAACTTATAAATTACATTAAAATTATTCCTATGATATATTTGATCCCTGGTGCTAATGCCAGGGATGCAGCACATTCAGTTTCTGTGCACTGAGTCATGTGTCTGTTTGTTTATAGATGAATGCAGCCCCTATTTGTCAGCTCTTTTTTGACTTACATATGATGAATTATTTGGTGTAGCCTGACAGATATTGCTAGTTGTTCCTATAGCCGTAAACAAATGGATTTTGATTGATTTTCTGTGGATTTGTGCCTAGTAATAGGGTTTTCTGGGTTCTAATAATGTGCAAGCATTGATCAAAGCTTTTCCTGCAAGTGGAAGTTCTTAACTTCTCTCCTGTGGGGATTTCCAAGTTAGAAAAGGAGAGAAATTCTCAAGCTGCAGCTTTTCCCTTGGTGAGAATATGAGAAGTTTTATTAGTCTCATCACTCAAGCATTTATTTGCAGAAAACATCCAGGAACTAAATATCGTTGTGAGCTCTCTCATGGTGGCATTTTAACCAAGTTTTGCAATAGAACCTGAAAGTTACTTTCCTGTACAAACACACACGATATGCCTGTGTCAAGTAATTGCCTCAGGAACCCACCTGAAATCCTGCAATCTCGTTCCATTAGCAGTGTTTGTAAGGAGATCTAGGATGGGACACAAAGGAGGAAAGGGTGGCATTCCTGGGTATTGCTGAGTTCAGTGTCTGTGTTGGCAGAGGCTGGGGCAGGGCTCTGTGCAGGCACAGCTGAGCTTTCAGGGGGTGTGATGGAGCTGTCCTGTCTCTGCCTGTGTTGTTTTCAGTCAGCAGACAGCTTCCAGCACCAGTCTGTTCCCCTTCTACTTCCACCTTCCTCTAAATGGTCTCACAAACAGCTTTGTAAAACCAGAAGTGAACTCCTACAGCACCTACACTTGTGTTCTCTTCCGTTTCTTAGCAGCTGTAGTTCTTTCTGCTCTCTGAAGATGCTGGTTTTTACAGTACCAAGGAACCTGGCTCAATAACTCAAAATGAATAATTTAGTGAAGAAATTCTGTTGTGTTTCTGTTCTGGAGTTGTTAGTGAGAAAATAGATTTTTAAAAAAAATAAAATGTATTAATAAAACTCTTGACCAAGTAATTTTTACCTTTTCTTGGGTGGTCTCTTGGTTGTTCATAGGGCTTTTGCAAATAATCAGGATTCAAAAATCAATTGACTCAACCTAATCAGATGATGCTGGGTTCTTCAGCAGGCTAAATCAGCAAGCTCACTTGAAATCAATAGAACTTTATCAGACAGCCCAGAATCTGGCCAGACAGTTTGGCTTTTACAGATAGCTGTGAGTCTGGAGATTGATGCAAATGTTCAGAGGGCCTTTCTGTAAAAAGGAAAAATAAAATGGTTGCCTTCAGACTCACCTTACAGGTGATTTTGGTGGGATAATTACGAAACTCGAATCCACTGTTGAGAAGCATAGAGTTTAAAAACATAAATAGTGACAACTATTTGTATCATCTGCTGACTCCACTAGTGCCTGCTGTAGGCAGTTACTGCTTAGAAACATCAATGTAATACTCATTTTCTTGGAGGTGGTTTAAGTGGTGGTTTTTGGTTTTAGGGGGTTTTTTGGTTGTTTGTTTTCTTTTTGTTATTTTGATTGGATTTTTTGGCTTATTTTACCACTCTTGCCACCAGTATTGGTCTTAAGCTGTAAGTATTTACCTATCTCGGCAACCACTATAGTGGCATAAGTAGAGAACTTCACTAATTTATTGTATTTTAAAGATCCAGTTTATAACATTGTTATTTTGGGGTACCTGTGTGTTTTGTATTCCACAGTTGTACCTCTGAATAACATATTCATCCTAAGTAAGCCGTGCCCAAGGAATACCATGGTTTCTGCAACCAGACAAATATTTGATGTGATGTGCTATTACCTGCTCTTCTCCTCAGCCTCCTACTAACAGAGCTGAGATCTAAAAGGTGCATTGGCAAATTACTCCTTCCATTTAGTACTTCAGGCTTTTCCTGTGTGTTTGCAGCTTCAGAACTCGTCTGGCTTGCGTGTTGTTCTCAAATCTCAGCTCACCATGCCTCTCTGTCAGAATGCATTGTGCCAGGGCGAGGTGAAACAAAGGAGCAGGGAGAGGAATTGCTTATTTTCTATAGCTTCTTTTTGAGATTGTGCACACTGATTATGTTTGGGTTTTGTAACTCTGGCTGCAGCAGTTGCAGCAAAAGCTGATTTGTTGTCTCTTAGCCATGGAGTAGAGGAAGGTGCTGTGACACGACCTGATAGCTGCCCTGCGAAGAGAGACTTGAGGTCTGGCATTAGGTTCCCCCGAGCTCCTTTCCTGTCCATCTGTGGCAGATTGCAGGCAGCAGAGCTTTGCAGCAGCACAGCTGCCCGTTAGAACCATCTACGACCCCAAGGACTGCTTGAATGTCATGAATAGCCTCTGAGAGGAAAAACCCCTACAACATGAGATGTCCCACTAAAAGAGCAGAGCTCTAAAAGGTACTGTCAAGTCCGAAACTGTCTGACTCTCATTTATTTAGCAGCAACAAAATCCTGAAAACATTTCACTCTGCCCAGCCAGACTGTAACTCTGGTCTCTCCTACTGTCCTCAGCTGCCCTTTGTTTGTGATCCTGACATTGTTGCTCTGGTGTTTGATCTTTCCTAAATGTTATCCAAATCCTTTTTGTGTACCTTCCACCCACAGAATTTATTTGTGGCTGACTGGTCCTGAGTTGAAACAACTCTGGTTGTCATTAATAAATTATCAAATTTGAATGGTCCCTGTTTCTAGAAGTCTGACTTAATGCAGCCTTATGGTAACATGCAGAAATTATTTCAGATAATTATCTTCCTCTGGGATTTTAGGGAATGTCATCTTCTATAATCATGATTAAACTGAAGTTGGAGGAGCAAAAGAAATGCAGCAACCAGAAGTGCCTTGTTTAAAAGCTTGAGTCTCACTTTGTTTGCTAAAAGTGTGTCTTTCATTCTCTGGATGCTAATTATGGGAGACAGATTTCAGAACCTTAAAAATTGTTAATTTGGTACCTCTGCTGTAGTTCTTTCACCAGCAAAGGATAAGATAATTGGATGCAATGTTGCTCTTGTGGTATGAAACAATAAAGATAAAACTTCCTAAAGCTCCTAATTCTTTTATGAGTAGATTCATTGAAATTCAATGGAAGCTGGGATCCCAAACCACTCTTTAGTAACTTTGGAAAATCCCAGATCAATAAATAATGTGCATACATTGAAGGTGTACTGCCATGAAGCTGCTAAAGGTAAATGAAGAAAATGCTGGACATGAGGGGAAAATGCGATCTTGTGTTTCCACTCCTTATGATTTTGGTGTGTGTAGTTACCACTGAACAAGGAATGTGCTACATAAAATAGCTGCTTACACCTAATTTTCAGCAAGATGTTTGAACTTGTTACTGGCCAGGTATTAATTTAATCTGCTTTGGGATGATGAATGTGTACTCCCTTTTTCTCTCTGCATCAGGGTTGTTCCTATCAGTAGTGTAAAACCTTTAAAGTTCTTGTGGGAAATGAACCACAACAAAATTACAAATGTCAACAAATTTTTTGAAACTGCTTCTAGTTTACATAAAATTAAGTTAAATGCTTAATGCAGCAATACAGTATTGCCAGCTTTTATGTTAGCTGGTGAGAAGAAGTGTTTCTGACAGAACAAGATGAATGTTTGGAAGGAGTATTAACTTTCCTGATACTATTTGTACAGACCTGAAACAAAACACGCTTCCCACTGAGGCTCTTCTTGCAGTTTACCCTGCCAAAGCTGCTGTGGTTGGTGAATACTGGTAAAGAAAAGACTTATAAAACGTATTTTTCTGGCTGGAGCCTTTACCATCCTTTTTATTGGCATGTAGCCTCTCAGGGCTGCTGTGCTTCATCCCATCCAGATGGTTTGCTGTTGTCTGCTCCCTTTCCCTGAGGAAAACATCTCCCATGACTGTGACCTGGGCTTCAGCTTTTGACCTCTGTTTTCTCCTTACTCCGTCATTTGGGAAAGCAGAGAGCTCAGCCCCTCCAGGAGAGGTGGTTTTGCTGGTGTGATGGGATTGCTGATGTTCCGATAGTTAATGGGGTATTAGAGCAAACAGTGTGGAAAGGATGGGTGTCCGTGGTGCTCGTACCCTCTAAGCCCTTTGGGAAGGTTACAGAGAAACACCCCACTGAGACAAATCCTGCACTGCCATCAGTGTGGAGGAGCTCAGCCTGTTCCACTGTGGTGTTTGGGGCTGCTCTTGATGATGCCCAGTTGTCATCCTGAGGGGGGTCATTCTTGGAGGATGTTCCTGCCTTTCACACCACTGATCCTGCTTCTCTTCCCTCTGGGCTCCCCATCTTTGGCTGCTGGGGAGCGCTTGCCTTGGGCCAAGGGATAACTTTGATGCTTCTGCATTTCCTTATTCCACAGTCAGCATATAGGCAGTGCTGCTGAGGCTCCAGAGAACATTCAGAGGCAATTCCTTTTGATAATTTCCCAATGGACTCTAACACTACTTCTGAGGCATAAGCACGTTGTCCCATCACTGGGATATAAGCATTTGCCTTCTCTGTATAAACTAGTTTGTTCACTTTTTGTCAGGAGAAGGGACTTTAAATACTTGCTTGGATTAGACAGTGTCAGGTAACACTATGGGAACTAAAATTTACACCAGGCTGAACATAAGGATCTTGGAAAAGCAAGATGTGAGTCTGTCCAGCTTCAATCAGGAGTGTAGAGAGTCTCATTCCTGGAGAGTCAGGCACTGCTGCCTGAGCTGTAAAGGGCTGGCATCAGGGGCTTGGCCCCCAGCAGCTTCGTTAAGTAGGGGGCTGTAATTTCAGCTTTCTGAATTAAAAGTATTTTTACTTCAATAATTTTTTTGAAAGTGCCCTGTTACAGTCAGGTAAACATTGGAATTTGGCAGGGAATAGAATTACTTGCTTCTGCTAATTTTCTTTAAAGCATTTTAAAGACTAAAAATACGCAGTTACGTTTTGTGCTTTGTTCCTTTTATCTTCCTACTCTTATTTTCTATTCTGTATGTTCATTTCACTCTGGTGTCCAGTCTGAAACTTCTTTAACATTGTCCATTACATAGTCCAAACACCCAACCTGTTCCAGCCAAACATAATTACCATAAAAAGTAATTGAAGACTTTGATTTTTTTTATCATTCTGAAGTTATTGTGTTGCATGTGCAGATATTTAAGTAGTTCTTTATACCTTGCCAATAAGAACAGTTACATTAGCTTTTACTGTAGGCAAATGGTTCTGGTAAGGTGAGTTCATTTCTGGTGTGCTAGGAATTATTTGTGCCTCGCAAATGTGTAGCACGAGATTTGTGTGGTGCACAAAAAGTTTAAGAAAGGAGAATTCCTTAGTTTTTTAAATGCTTTCAGCTCATAATAAGAGAATATCTTTATACAAGATTTTCCCTTATACTCAGTGCAGTGCTAGAGTTTGTCAGTGTCTGAGGACGTAAAATGCAGCGCAATGCATAGAATTAGATTTCATTCTGCCTTTGCACGTGGTGGGAAATATTCAAAATCTTGAATTATGAACTTGGGGGGTTGATGGTGTCAAAACGACAAGTTTTCTGGTCTGTGGCAAAGATGAAAACTACGTGGGGGGAGGAATCATGGTCCTGTTATTGCACAGAAATTCAGCAGCCCTGGCAAGAGGTTCAGGAGCAAATAAGTGTAATTTCAGTGGCTCTCTGGCTGCATATTTTCCTTTGGAATAAAGTAAGCAACAAGAAGTTCAGTGATGAAGGATGTAAAGGTCATTGTACCTCTCAGTGACACGGTTATTAGAAATGCTGCCTCCTTTTTCTGCCTGCGCCGGATTATCCTGAGCGTGATTTTCCAAAGTGATTCTCGGGGAATTCAATTAAATGATTGCTGGCAAAATGAGCTTCTTTGGAGGTCTGTGGAAACATGAGGTGTAATCCAAGGCCAGCACAGAGCCTTTGAAGGGTGATGCCCAATGCCTAAAACTCTGAAATAGCTCATTTATGGATTAATTGCTTGCTAAAATTGCAGCTCCTACACAGAAGCAGATCTAATGGGATATATACTCGTAAGTCGAGAAAATGAAAAGATCAATCTTTTGAAAAACCTATAAAAGTAATTCATACTTTGAGAAAGACTTTGTTTTCTAAGTTTTTAACCCAAAGCAGTTTTATTTTCATAGCTAAGCTATAAACTACACCACCCCCCCAAAAAAAAAAAAAACCCAAAAAAACCCACCCAAACCAAAAAAAAGCATTGCTCACGGGGAGAGAAGAGATGGAAAGACCTGGAACGGTTTGTCTTTCCTGAGGTTGTGCTGGCTATTAATCCGAGCCTAATGGCTTTATTTTCTCTTTCTCAGCATTGACCTTCTTGGCAGCATTTGGCCATGAGTAAGACACTTGGTTCAGTGTGAAGCATGGTTTGAGTGTGGGTTGTCTTGTCAGGTACAGATGTTCTCTGCTTTCACAGGAGGGATGTGTCTCCTGCACTGGCAACGCAGGAGATGCCAGCGAAGAGCTGAACAGGAGCCCTGTGGATCAAAGGACTGCACCAGTGAGATACACTGGGGCAGAAAATGCCCCCAGATGGGCCAGGAACTGTTCATTAGGCAAGGGAGGGAACAGAGATGTGAGGTTACAGTGGGGGGTACGTCTGGGCTTCTTTTAGCAACTCTATGATATTTCAGTCCCCATTTCCATGCACATTTATTTACAATCCATTTAATTTGTGTTCTGTTTAACAACAGCTCTATTATTTTTTTTCTTTTCTCCTCTTTCCTTTCGTATTTATGTCCTTGCAAATCTCTCAGGGCCTTCTGTACATCAGTTGAGCCCTTTCACTCTAGCACTGCATTTTCACACAGTATTTTGTTTCTCCCTAATCCTTGCTGTTGCTTTATTCATTACTTTCACACTTCTCTTGCTTTTTTCTTCGTTCTGCTGACAAGCTACTAAAACTGCTATGAAAACTACTTTTCATTTTCCGTGTTCCTTTATTTTCCTCTCTCATCATCCTCAACAGGTTCCCTTTGCCCTCTCATAGGTCTCGTCTGTTTCGCTGATTCCCACACTCCGGCTCCTTCATTTTCTGCCTCAGTTTTTATCTTCCCATTAACAGTCCCTTGTGCCTTGCTGTCTTGTGATGCTGCTGCTGTTCGATAGTCAGCATCAGGAAAAGAGAACATTTTGGGAAATGAGGAATGCACCTTTTGCAGGATAATGCAGCCAAATCCCAAAGCTAGTTGTGAGGGTGTTGATTTTTAGGCTGCCATTTAGTTCCTCTGCCAGGAATAGCTCTGGTATAAGGGAGGTGGACAAATTGCTGTATCACAGCATTGTCTATTGATTAGACACTGATAAAATGTAGAAACATATTTAGGAAAAAACCCCATAAGTCTAGAGCATCATCTAACTCGTTCTTGGCTCTGCTGACATCAAAAGGTAATTTTTGATAATGCAGGGATTTATAAATTACAGCAATCTTGAGTATGAAATGGCTTGTGGAAAGATTTTTATCTGAGGTGATGCTGCTTCACTGTGGCCCCAATTGCACTGAGGCTCATTACAAATGTTTATAATTATAATGATACATCTGGCCTGTAGATCCTGTACTGGGAGAAATGTCATGTATTTAAATAGAGGGCTGCATGGACATCTCTGTTTGTCACCTAAAATTGCCAGAGTAATAATCATTTTTCTTTTCCTTCCAAATTACCGATGAATACAACTCTCATTAGCAAGCAGTTGAATTTCTGGAAGAAAAGTAAAACTGCTCCTTATGAAAATAGGGCAGTGATGTAAACTAGGAGTTTATATGTGTTTTTAGTGATGACATGCACAGTACTTTTAGTCAGCAAAGAGGGCACTTTGCTGTGGACGAAGAAACAGTGAAAGACCAAAACCTTTGCTCATGAAGAGTCGTGTGTAACTATGACAAAGTAGTGGAACTTAATAAAGCAGAAAAGGAGAAGATAAAAAATAATTTCAAGGGAACTGAGATTTGATAAGGACTTAATTCCTTATGTTAACTTACAGATGTACAGACCTAATCCAGAGAGTCCATGTTTTAGCAACTCTTACTCACGCCCAAGTACTTCTGGGGGAAACTTAACTGTGCCAAATGAAACATTTTCAGGCTGCATTGCTAAACCCCCTTCATGTTGCATTATTCAAAGATGCATCAGCGTGTATGTGCAACCACTTCGGAGGACTGTGAGCTGTGCCCTCAGAAATGGGTCTTAAATTGTATGTAAAACTAGGGATATGCCCAACATGAGGTAATTTCAAGTTAGTTTTACTCATGAGAGCAGCCATTTATAGGACTGGCCCCAAGTTTGTGTTTATACTTCCTCACAGAGAATGCTAAATTAATTTTTACCATCTGCCATTTATAACCTCGTTAAAGGCACAGGTATGGCTGTTAATGGTGGAAATGGTAATGTAAATGTTGCAAATTGTTAATTTGCAGTAACATGAGTTGCTTCAGAGTAAAGATGTGGCAAACTTATTTTTCATTATTGAAGTGTTGTAACAAAATTGGGAGGGGGATAGGGGGAAGAAGCCTATTTTTTCATAGTATAATAACATTACCTCTGAAGTGTTTCTTCTCCTTCCTTCACTTGTTAAGCATTCATAAATAGGCCGGGGCTACAAGGAGTGTCTCTTGCTGCCTTTGTGCTCAGGGTGTGGAGAATACTGGGATGGCATTTTCTAACTCATTCTTATTTTCTCTGCTCTACTTCTACACCAGGCTATTGATCTTTGAGGTAATTTTTTAAAACTATTTAGACTAAAGTTGTCTAAGGTGTTTCTCTTCTTTTTGCAAGAGGTAGCTTCATTTACCAGTGTGCTGCATAACCTAAAGCTGATGAGCTCAGGTACAAAAAACCAGGGACAAATAATGAATAGTATAAATAATGGATGTCTGCCCTACTATTAAGGAGCAGTTATATAGTATAGCACCTGTTTGGTTCAATAGCAAAGTGAAAAACACATTATTCTCTACTGAAATCTGTCTGCTCTGACTATATTTTCGTAGAAAAAATAGCACCTATTGTCATTTTGCCTTTCAATGAATTTGTCTGCACCTTCCCAACCCTTTTCAGTCCCAAGTGTTGCTGGCATCCATGGCTCTGCTTTCAGTCCCAGGGAAGTCCCGTGCAGGAGGACGTGCAGTGAGCTGGGATCACAGTGTAAGCATGAGCTTTGTCCAGCACATAAAATTAATAAGGGAACCTGCTCAGGCACTGGGCTTTCCATAATAACAAAAGCTTTGTTCCATTGATTTGTAATTCCCAGTTTGAAATGAGACAATTCAGTTTAGCAGCAGCCTGATTTTCACAGCTGCGTTTGTATTCTGTAACCAGTAGTAAGTTCTGTCCAAGACAGAGAAACAGAGAATAATCTTCTCTCTCTTTCCTCTTACACAAAGTTCGGTTTTTAGATTTTTTTTTTTTTTTAATTTCTGCTTGCAGATGTAAGTGTACTGAAGGCTGTGGTTTTACTCATTAGGCGCCTCTAACACCAAATCGCATTTCTTTTTGGCTGCACTGGAGATGTGTCTGAGGTCAGCCAGGTCAAAGCTGCAGTCACTGCAAGTAACTATAAAACTTATTTCCTGCTAACAATCCCAGAGATTTGAATGTACCTTCTGAATAAGGTCAGTTGAAATGAACTACCTTTGTATTACAGAATTATTTAATTTGCCTTGTTCTGATCTTCCTTCATGGTTACTTTGGCCTGGCCTTCCACCCGAGTCACTCCTTGATCTGTAGTGGATGTCATGCGTACCCTGACTGTGTGACTTCATGGCAGGAGGAGGAAATTACAAGAAGATCATTAAAGTGTGAAATTAAATTCTTAAAGATGACACATCTAAAATAGCTAAAACATTACCCCCAAAACAAACAGTGCCATTGATCTTACTTAATTACATGCCTAATAATTTTATACCAATGTAAAGCACACTGACGATGCACTAATCCATTTCATATTCACTGCCACCACAGATTTTCTCCTCCTTATTTGCTTTGAATCTCATCATTATCGTGCACATAAAACTAGTATTCTTAGAATTTTTATAGTAGTATTTCCATATAAAATGAGGAAAAGTCTAATGTATGAATACTAAACAGCCCATTAACATGGTTTGTAATATATTTATTCATGATAAAAGCAGCTGAGAAATGCTGATATAAAATAGTACTTCAGTCCCAGAGTATGTCTAAGATTAGAAGAATCACACCTTGGATAATAAATACTTCAGGGAAAACAGGAAATCTTAAATACAAATAACATCAAATAAAGAGCTTTGTATGCTTAATTAAACACATTAACCGATGCATTTATTTCAGTTAAATAATTAATATATTACTAATACTGGCAGCAAGAAAATTTTTGTGGTTAAAATAAATAACCTGGAAAGGTTTTTATTTCAGGAAAAAAAAATGCTGCCTTTAAAAGACATTAAGGACATTCTTATCTGGAAGTGGCACAAAGATTGTTAATGATCAAATTACACAGCGAGCGAAATGCGTGGAAGGAGAGCCTAATCTACCATGTCAAGAACCCTGATCTTTAAATTTGCTCTATATGAGCAAGCCACCGTCTCCAGCCTAAGGAACAGGATGGGCTTTGAAACAATTTAGGTGATGAACGGTTCCTTCTCTGTCCGTGTGCATTAAATGTTGGTCCTCGAAGTTGTTTTCTGCGGCCTTTCAGCCGTGCTGGCTGCGCCCAGGCCAGAGGAACAGGCTGTTGTGAATTACCTGTCCAGAACTGGCCCAAGGCTGTGTGACAGAGAAAAATCCTGCATTGACTGGAACTATTTTATAGAGACTGGAGCAGGAGTTTAGGGATGTATACTGCAGGATTAATTGATGTGTTGAGGGTTTAGGTTGTTATAAACTGATAATTTGGTATAGATTTAGCTATGTGCTTATTCCCTTTCTTACAAGTGTTTTATACTGACCGAAACCAGAATCTTTTGCTATGTTTAGCTGCAGCTGGGCCATATTAATTCAGCTTGAGTTCCATATTCCACATCAGGAACCCAACCTATCAATAAACACTGCTGACAGCTCTAAAAAGGGGTCAGGTAAGGTCCTTGATCTTCACTCAGACAGCAAATTGTACAAATGATGATTAAGATCAAGACATAAGAGTGTTTGGTCATCTGAAATGTCAATAAATAAATTTCCAGCCAATTATTTCTGCTAGAAACACATCTGGTGTTGTTGACAGGAAGTATTATGCAGTACACTTTGCACACTGCTGAATATTGAGCCCCAAATTGGAGAAATCCCACCGATACTTTTTTGTTATTTTGGATGAAAGGGAATTTCTCCTCTGGTTTTCAGCTTGGGTTGTTGGGGTCAATCAGCAAAGCAGGAAAAATGGGAGGTGGCTCAGGGGGAGAATGAATTAATGTATATGCAAGGTAGGATGCAGAGCTGTGTGGAAGATGGGGCCATTTTTAATGTCCATTCTGCTTCTGAAGGAGAGAGCACAGTCCTGGCGCTGGGCTTGGACACAGGACTGCCTTCCAAGTTCTCCTTTCCTTGTTTGCCAGCGCTGCTCACAGTGATGGTGCAGATGAGCATGAATATTAAAAGAAGCCATTTCTGTTGTTTAGTCTGCCACAGAAAGGGATGCTGGAAGAAGGACCTGGCTAATTTACTGTTTCAGTGAAGTGTACTTGGTTCAAGCATGTATATGGATTTAAACATTTTATTTAGCATTTTGTATTTCCCCGCAAGAACTGGAAACGTGAAGTAGATAAATGTTCCTTAATAAGCTAGAAGAAGGTCAACCTTGACTAAGCCAAGCTTAAAGAAAAAGAAGTTTGGTGGCTGGTGTTTCTGTTTTTTTATTTGGAGCTGATGATAGGTTGAAATGATGGATATAATACTCCTTGACCTTTAAGACCTGGCCTCTCTGTTTTTTGGCACGCTGCTGTCAGAAGCAGCACCCAGAAAGATGAGAGCACGCCGTGGTTACACTGCCAGCATCCGTAATGCAGCCTCAGGGGAGGGGAGCACAGCTGATGCTGCTGCTGCTACAGGGATCTGCTGCTGCTGCCCCTTGGAAAACCCTGCGGAGGCTGTGCAGGACAAATGGCCGAGGCAGAGCCCTTGGCCTGGCGGGGGGAAAGCTGGAGATGGAGCAGCAACAGGATCCAATCAGTTTTCAAGTCTTTTCACGGCCTCCAGAGGTCAGTGCGAATGGAGCAACCTTCACACCTGAGCCTGGATTATGAAGTGCTGCTGCCAGGCAGAGACAGCTCACAGAGCCTGGCACTCCTGGGTCACTGCCCCTATCACTGAGCACTTTCCAGCTCCTTTTCTTACATTCAAACAGCTTTATCTTGTCCTGTCTGGATCCTACAGTTCTTGGTTTTAGTTTTTTTTTTTTAAGAATCAGTTTTCAAAGGGCTTAAAATAGTTTGCTCTAATTGGGAGCAATCCAAGTTGAGAAAGGAAGAGAAAATTGCATTCATCCAGACAGCTCAGTGGCTTTTCTGGGGTAAATCATAAAGCCATAAATCATGGTGTGTTTTTTCTGTTTTTCTATGACTCAGCTGCATTTTTGGCCACATTTTAGCTGCTAGCAGGCGTATAATTTTAGGTGTATAAAAAATACTGTGAGATTCTTTTAAGGAGATTTTACTTTTTTCAGTTTGATTTTTGTATGACAGTAAATAGGTGACAAACTTCATGCCCAGTCAAGGGAAATGTTCCTTTTCCATTGTGGAGAAGAAAGCTGACAGACAGAAATTGCACCTGAGGAATCAACTGAGGAAAAGGCAGTGATGCAGCACCCATAATTACCTCAAACTTTTATTTTTAAAAAAAATAAATTCTGTATTTCTTAGAGACAGAGAATGGTTTATGTTTTAAAGGGCCTTAAAAGTCATGTAATTCCAGCCTCCTGCCATGGGCAGGGACACCTTCCACTAGACCAGGTTGCTCCAACCCCTGTCCAAGCTGATCTTGAACATCAACAGATTTGGACTCCTTTCATGTATGACCCTCATTGAAAGGAGTTTTTTACTGAAAAATCTCCTAATGCTTGGAAAAATCAATGTGAAAAATTACTGAGAGCAGAAGGAGGTGTTGGATTTAATGTGGATTTGAGATGGGTGTCTGGTGGGATCTCTGTTTTGGTTTTTTAGTGCTGTTTATGTTTTTGTGGCTTTGTAGAGTAGCACTTCATAGGATGTACTTTTAGTTACGCTTGAATTTAAAGATTTCTTTCTCTTCTCAGAGCAGTGCAGAAGACCCTTGTCATTAATGTGTGTGTGCATGTTTCTGTAACAATCCTACTCTTACCTGTGTAAGGAGCTGCACTCCTGTAACTGCAGCGTGCAGGGGTTCAGTTTAAGCCTGACAGCAGATCTTGTGCTGCTGTGCTGGGCTGAGACTGAGCCCCATCCCTCAGGGAGAGCATCTTGCTGTCTTGATCAAAGACATGTATGTGGTCCACCTGTAGCCCTGCAGGTCAGCAGAGCAGGGCTCACCTGGCATCGCTCTAGCATGGCACTGTGTGATCTTTTAAAGGCTGAGATCAGAGGGTTTGCCCGGGGTGCTGCTGTTCAGTGCACAGGGGCGGGCAGGACTCCTTCTCAGGCACAGCCTTATTAGTGGTATGATTTAATGAACCTGGGATGCTGAAGGGACTTTGCCTTATACCAAATTTATGTGTCAAGTTGACAGTAAGATCTCTTTTAGCAACTGAAATTGCCAGAATAAAAGAGTGTGTGCAAAACCCTCCGTGCCAAGCACCAAAGCTGATTCCCATGGCCGTGCGATGGCCTCGGTACGTGCGCTACCCCGTGTGCCCACTTTATTGTTACTTATTTGTAATGACAGATTAGTTTTAGTAGGATGTTTTTAGCTTGTTAAAGCTGCGTTAGATAGTCTGCAGCCAGCAGTAGCATTTGGAAAGTGATCCATGCCCTCCCTGGCAAACTGCTCATGAGGCAGTGATCTTTGGTGTGGCCTCCGTGCGTGGTTGTGCTGAGCTCATTAAGAAGTCTCAGCCTCGAAGAAGGTATCAGCTATATTAACTACGGAGTCCTGGCAATAAAAACAAATGCAGCATGGCATGGAAATACATTAACAGCCCCTGGTTCACTGTAGCATCGTGTTTTCAGGGAAACAAACAAAGGCGATATAATAAACTGAGCTGGCATCAGCCCAGTTACTCTGAGCGAACAGTAATAGCTTGCACAGGGTTCAGGGCTGGGTCTTCTGCACCATTAATATTCCTCTAAAGTCACGCAGGATCTTTGCTGCTGAAATAAGGAGTGAATAAAATAAAAATTAGAAATCTCTGAGAGCTGAACCAGGTGTATTGCTGGGAGATGTTTAATAAAAACTTGGCACTGGCGTGAAGGGTTTCCGTGGTGGGTGTTAGGGCCTCCTCCAGCCACCCGCAGCACAGCCAGTCACTGATGGCACTGCAGTGCTCACTGTGGTGTGCTGCTGCTTGTTGTTGTTGAGGACTCAGGGATTAGTTAAAACCAGTCTTTTCTGCATGTCTGCTTTGCTCAGTGCCTGAGCTCCGAGTGCTCGGGGTGGCTCACTGGCAGCAGCACTGCTGCATGGCCAAAACGTCTCCAGGTAACAGTCCTCTGCCTCGGATTTTCCAGAGAAATGTGAGGGTGTACAAACAAATCAGGAGGAACGTGGCTTGTGCAAACCAGCTGTTTCTCCCTAGTCCACGTGGCACCTCCTGGATAGCAGGATTCATCCCCCCCAGCAGCTCTGGCAATCACGGGCTTTTGGCTGGTCTTGGGAAACGTTTGACATAAATGTAAAGTCTGCTCTTGGTTTGGGCTTCATGAATCCTTTGTCTACAGAGCTCAAGTGCTCAGTTCAGTCTTCTTAAAGTCTGGTTTGTAAGTCCTCTGCTGGTAACTGTTTTTTTCTTGCTTTTTCTCTTCTCTCCTCCTCCAGAGGGACTTTGGAAGGCTGTTTTAGCACGGATGCCATGCGGCTGATTATGAACTGCAGCTAATTCTGGCATCTTGTAAATATCAAAACAACACATTTTGTTTTTACACTAATGCACTAAGGTCAAAATTGCCTTTCTATTTGAACAGATAAGCATTTCATCTTTGTTAATATCTACAACTTAAAAGCTGTAGGAGGATAACAGGAATTTTTAATAGTGATATGTTGATGTTTCGGCTTGCTCTCTGAGGAGAACTTCTAAAGACAGAAATATAACACGATGGTATAGCGTTGTGGTGTGTGCCAGCTCGCTCTGAGTACTCTTCATGGAGCTTTATGTGCTGTTTTCTAGACATTGTACTGTGAAAGAACCAGTCAGTGCTTTTCCTGGAGCTGTTCTTAGCTCTTGTTTCAGCATTGCTCCCTCTTTTAATAACATCTCTCCAGTTCCCAAGCTGTCTGTTCAGAGTGGAGTCTGATATCCATTGGACATTTCTGTGCAGTAGGTTTTTCGTATTGCTGACTCAGTTGGCATCATTTCCCCAGTATCATTGCATCTTATTTACTTTATGTGTGCATCTATTTAGGTCTCGTGCTCCCTCAGGGCATACAAGATCACTAATCTAGGTCCTCCGTTTTAGCTCACCACTTTCCTGCTCTTGTGGTTTGATGTGCCATATAAATATCATTGTTGCTTGAGCACTAATGCACGATTTAAAAATAATAAATACCCCATTTGCTGAAGGCTAATAGTCAATTCATTTTGTGCTGCAATATCACCAGTAACTTCTGTGAAGGATTTGTCCTCTCAGGAGGTGGTTTTGTGAGCTTTGCTGTGCTGTGCAAACTCTTGAAAAGTGATGCAGTTTTGGTTCTTTGTCGCCTTTTTGGTAAATTCCAGGCGCAGTCTGTGTTGTCTGTCTTTTGTAGGTTTGGCCTGGTGGCCAGAGCGCCTTTGCACCCAGGGCAACCACTCACTCCAGGGCCGTGCTTTGAGTGGTGAAAATGGGGTAAAACCTCCAGTTCTGGAAGAGTTTGTGCTGGTGCTGCCTGGACCCCGCTCAAAGAGAGGTTGTCTGGAGGTGAAGGGCAGAGCCTCAGGATATGCCTGGGGTGCACAACATTTGCCTTACAGTTGGCATATCTTGATTTAATGTTGTGTTACCTCCAACATGTTAATCAACATTGTCTGTCCATATGAATTCTGGTCCCTAAGTTTGGTGCTTTTTTTGGTGTTTATATTTTTAGATTATTTTTTAGGGCTGATTCATCCATGAGCAGTGCAGTTTCTCATTTCAGTCTGGCATTACCTTGAGTCTCTTCTACGTTTTCGCTTTCATCCTGTATAACCTGTAGCACAGGATAGTGATCACCGTGTTTTATATTTAAGTGGATTGCAGTGGGAAGGTTTAGGCTGGACATTAAGAAGAATTTCATGAGAGAAAGGGTGATGGGACATTGGAATGAGCTGCCCAGGGAGGTTGTGGAATCCTTGGAGGTGTTTAAGAAAAGCCTGGATGTGGCACTCAGTGCCATGTCTGGTTGACAAGGTGGTGTTTTGTCAGAGGTTGGACTCAGTGATTTCAGAGGCCTTTTCCAACCTGATTGATTCTGTGCGATTCTGTAGTTCTTGAGTTTCACAGTTTGCTTTTCTAACATGAGTCAACTGGAAAATTTCTGCTGTTTCAACAGAATCATCACCCCACATTTTGAGGGACAGCGTAGCCTGTGATAGGCTCGATTTCAGTCACGTCATTAAAAAAAGTTACAGAATTACAAATGTTATTCTGTAATTACTCAGGCAGGAAGGGGCTGAAGGAAGGTTGGTTAGGTGTGGCCATATAAATATGGCCAGTATATTGCAATATTAACTTTGGCATAACATAACCAGCGTTTTCACACTCTTCCCAGAGACTTTTTACACAGATTCTCACAAATTAAACCTGCTTTGAGAAGTTCCACGAATTGTGGGAGGATAAGAAATGTGTTAGTCCCACATTTATTAAGAATTTTTATCTGCGAAGTGTGTGGAAACATGAGTAGAAAACAAGAAACATAAATAACTTGCTTGATTTTAAAATGTAAATTGGCACATATGGAATGCTGATCTATCTAGAAAGGAAAATTTTAAAAGAAAAATTTTTACTATTTTATTATCTCCAGGTTGTCTCTGGGAGGAAAAAAGGTTGGTGTTTTTCCCTTTCTGTTTTATTTTTTGTTTAGCAGTGAGATGGAAGAAGGAATAGCATCATCAGCTTTTGTGGTGAGCAGTGGTATAATCAGTTTATCAGCCTGTCAACATTTGATCAATACCTATTGGAGAAGATCCTATACGAAAAGAATCTCATATGAAATAAAAAGCACAGCTGTGTGACCTCTGTGGAGCTCTGTCAGTAGGTATCACAGTTACCACATGTGAGATGCAGCTAAAGGGCAAAGTATTTCAGTTTCTTTTAAAGATAATTCAGGTGGAGATTGGCACGTACACACATGTGGGCACACAAGAGTCACACCTACATACAAAAATTGCCTCTTGTAGTGGTAGTTTACTCTGGGGAAGGTTTTTAATGGTGCCTCAGATGCAGTGTGTGAGTGTGGGGAGAGAAGCAGGTGCTTTGAGTGGTGTGTTGGCATCATTCTAACAGAAGACCAACAAGAAAGCACGGCGTGCAAACAGTGATGTTGCTGCATGAGGGAGTTACAGAAGCTGAGCTACCACTGAGGTTCAAACAGTTTCTGAGCATGAATCAGCAGACTTACAGCTTTGAGAATCGCCCTATCTCTTGGTGATGAGTTATTTTGCAAGTAGGTTGCAATCACTTAATTGTTTGAACAAATTGAATATTTGGGTGTTTTAAGAAAGAAAATTTTTGATTGCCTGTACCCATAGCCTGAGTCTGCAGTCTAACTATCAAGAGAGCACTCAAGTCCATGAACCAAACCAGGGAAAAGCAGCAATGGAAATGTGTCCTGGCAAAACAAAGGAGCTGTTTCCTGCACAGGGTCCTGTACAAATAGACCTTTGTCCTCTACTGTTGCAGGACTGCTCTTTAAGGCAGTTTCCTGGGTTTTTTTCTGAAAATTTAGTGGACTGTATCAGTAACACACTTGCCCAATATTTTTCCAGTAAATATTTTTATTTCATAATGCATAAGATTGCAGTGATACTTACCTTGTAAAATGAAACAGGCTTCAAAATGATCTAAGCATATATAAGGGAAAAGCAGAGCATGTTGAGTGCCGGAAATAGTAGGCAGAAGTGGAGCCTGTGGTGACTTCATATTTGGCAAGTTTCTATCCCATCTACATTTCCTTCCACGTTTACATAAACAAGTTGAAGTTTTTTTCACTGTTTCTCAAGTCTGGGTTGATTCAGGAGCAGCAGTTTGTTAGATGATGGTTTTGTAACAACTGCCAGGTTTCTGTCATGAGGATGGCAGAATAATATGATAATTAAACTATTGATTGCTCGTCCTGTCTTGCAATCATCCTGTTCTTCCAGACTCCTCATTCTGGGTGTGGGGTTGTTAAAACTGCCAGGTAAGAACCACTGCTTGAGGTGGTGGGAGAAGAGTTGCAGTTTGTAGCAGGTAAAGGGTAAATTAAGCTGCCTAATAACTTGGACAGTTTGCTCTATAGCAGGCAAAAAGTGCCCCCCAGCATGAAGTGCCCTACCTGATACATTGTGATAAATATAATAAAAGAGTTCAAAAAACTTCCTGTCATGATGCAGGATCAGTTAACATGCTCTAGAGGATGAGGGCAAGGACCATGTAATGGTAATGATTTATGCTAATGATTTAATGATAATGGTTATTACTGGTGCAGATAAATTGCTAATGAACCAGGAGGCACACTTGTAATCTTTCCTAAGTTTAATTTCCAAGGCAGCAAATACAGATGCATGGATTCCTTTCACTGGTCGCAGCAGCGTGAAGTTGTTAGAAGAGGCTGTTGCAGTGTTTGTGGTGGCCTGCAGCAAACTGGTTCAAAGAGAAGCAAGACTCGTGCCACAGTGATTTTCAAAGAGAGAAAAATGTGAAAAGGAGTTCTCACTTTGAAGCCTACACAGGAAAAGTGTGTGATGGGTTTGAGCTTGGGAAGGGAAAGGGAAGAGGAGATGGCAGCTTTGATGGTGTCCCTTTATTGTGGCAGTGGGAGGCTGTGTTTGGGCGTTAGGAGTGTCACAGCTCTGCAGAGCTCATTGGGTTGGATTATTGGCACGTTTGTGGGTTTGTCTGAATTTCCTGTCACATATCTTAGCAAAGGATTTCTTCCCTCAGCGTCCCAGGCTGAGACAGTCGTGTACTTACACGTGGGCTCCTCAGGTAGACAGAATCTATACAAATGTATTTCAGGAAGCAAGGAGGTCATGGTTGTTTAGGGCATTGCTCAGCGGTTGCAACAACACTGAGCTTTCTTTGAGGGCTTTTTTAAACCCGTAGATATTTTCAATGTAAAATACAGTTTTGCTGTTTGTTTACCTTTTTAACTGTATTTTTCACACTAAACCTCTTAAGTGCCTTTCTTATCTATCTTCTGCAAAGTATCACAAATAAAGTTGAAGACTTAATCTACAAATCCCTTTGTCATGTCCTGTAATAAAGTATGAGCAGAAGGTAGTTAAAGCTATTTATCACAGCATACTTGGCAAGTCTGGGACTTTTAAAGTTAGATAAATTGGCAACTGCTCCATTTTTTATCTTGTAAGACAGAACTAAACCAAAATGAAACATAGAGCCTTCTTACTTTAGGAAGATGTTGGAGTTTGCTGGAGTTTTTTTTATTTATCAAACTCAGAAACTCTTGAAGAGAATTTAGGACACTATACTTTTGCTTCTATTTAAAATTATCATCTGTATAGTACCTTTTTATAAATTACAATTTCCCTTTCAAAGTAATTTTTTTAGAAAATATGTCTGTCAGGAAATTATTACATATTCCTGGTCACTTCATCCACTTACAGTGCATGCTAAACAAACTCAATAAGCATTTCATTCAGCATTAATGGGATAATTATTGTATGTGGAATACTGATTTATGATAAAAGGCACTTTTACTGGGATCTGACATTTGTTCAATTCATTACTCTTGTAAGATAGCAATTAAGCTTTACAAGGTTATTTTAAATTGATCGGTACAGAATTTTTGTCGCAATAGTCTTTATAATAAATCATCTACAGCTGCAGTGCCACGTTAACCAAACATTAATTTTAACTCATGTGTAGATGTTCTGCTGTTTATTGTAGCTACTCGTTGTTTACACTATGTTGCAGCATAGGAGGCAGAGTATTGTTAGTTAGTGTGATGCGTATTTTGTTCAAGAACGGTTTTGAACTAAATTCTGTTGAAACCAGTGATGTGGTGCTTTTGGATCTTTTAATTATATAGAAAATTGCATCCCAGAGCTGTGTAATAGAATGGAAAATGCACCAGGAGTTTCGTCCCTCTGAACAACTGTGCAGACAAACACAGATCTGCTGGTTTTTCTGAAAGGCACTTTTAGCACCTCCTGCTTGTCTCTCCTGTTTCCTTAATCTCCATCCTTTCTGGAGACGCCTTGGGGAGTCACTGTTTCATTCTAATAAATAATGGATAAAGTCCCTGTCCATCCCAAGACAAGGCAGAGAAAAGGAGAAAGTTTCATTGCAGGAACGGGGATGTGTTGGAGAGGCTGCTGGCCCTGCTGATCGCTGCCTTCAACAGGGAAGGCTCTCAGCATTCCCGGAGAGAAGAGTGACGCTGCACTGGGAGAGGGATCCTGAGCTCAGACAAGGGAGGCAAATGAGCAATTGTGTCTCTTGTGTGAGGCTCCTGAGCTGCCTCCAGGTCTTCTGCCAAGATTTGCTGTCGGGAAGGCCCCTGCAGCCCTGGAGCATCCCACAGGGAATGGGCAGCTCCAAGCTCCCTGTCTCCCTGACCACCTGGGAACTCCTGTTCTTCCAACACCACCACCAGCAGCCGATTCTGAGCAGCTGGGGAGCCAAATCCTAAAACCATTTCACTTTTGGCTTGTTTTGTTGCTTGCTTGCTGTTTCTTTGCTGTCGTATACTTAGTAGCTGTTGAAATCCCACTGCTGCATAGCTGGTTTTCCTCCCCCCCCATTTCTTTTATTTTTTTCTCCAAAAAATAAAAGGAAGGTGTAAAAGGAACAGGATGCTGAAATGGGAGGATGCTCCCGAGACTAGGAAAGAGAAAGAAAGGAACCTGGCTGTGGGAGGGAGTTGAAAGAAAAAAAATCTTCAGTCCAGCATTAAGTCAAGGCTGTGAATTCAGAAAAGGGGTATTTGCAAGCCTTTTAAGTCTGTTTCCTGCCAAAGATGCCTTCCTTCCACCAAGATAATTGCTCTTTATTAGGCAGAAAAAGCATGAGCAGGATTTGCAGTATTTGGTTGAGGGACCAAAAATTTATTTTTGCAGGAAATGCTCCACACAGGATAACCAAATAACCATCCACATGCATGGAAGCTCTGGTATCTAAAGGAAATCACTCGTAATATAGTTTTTAAGCCGGTATAATGGCTCATTAATAGCAATGGTATGAGGCTACAAATGGCTGAAGTTAGAAAATAATTAGGAAAATACTACCAGGTACTTAACTTTAATTAGTAGGATTTTTAATTTTGTGGTTCTATTTTAAAAAGGCGGAAAAATTTTTTTTTCAGTAAATGGGAGGAAGATGCTCAGACATCTAAGAGTCCTAAGTATATAGAGACCAGCAAAGTGCAGCATGCTATGGAAGACCATGTGCCTGTGGGTTAGTGTGCTGAATTATACTGAATTTCCTAGAATATTAAAAGTTATTTGTCTTCTAAAATATCCCAGGGTTTAAAAAAAAAAAATTCTTTTGTCAAAGTCAGATAGTTTCTAAGAACTTTATATATTAGAAAACTCCATCTTTTCAAGCCTTTGGAAATTGGATGAAATTCTTGTAGAGAGGAACTCTAATCTCTTGCTCTGATTTATGTAACTTATAAAATGTATCCATTCTTTTTAAACTTCCAATTAAATAAGAGATACTCACTCATTGTTACACTGTTCCAAGGAAGAAAAAAATTGAAATTATGTGGAAAAAGAAGAAAACCTTTTTTTAAAAGCGAGACTACTTGCTGCTCTTCGGGTTGACACGTTGGATTTTATGTAACAGCCAGTGACTGAAACATCAGTTCAGAAATTAAAACTCCTCTGTAGTTTTGAAATGTATCATCAACTTCCCAATCACTCCTCGTTTAATCTTCTTGTGATTCCAGAAAGAAATGAAAAGAAAAAATTATCACAAGAAGGGCACTGTAAATAATTTTATTTTTATTTTTCTCTCTGATGCTAATGGATGACCTAAATCACTTGTGCTGATTAAAAACCCGCAACATAATCAGTCTTTTATTTTTCACACTTTTAAAACGTTTAATGCAGGAAAATGATTGATGTTACTTAAAAGTAGGAAGAGAGAACACTGTGGATACAGCAAGATGAAACATCTCAGGTTTTTAGAGTTTTGGGTGAAGCTGCCCCCTCGAACTTGTGCGTCAGATTCTATCTGGTGCTAACCCCAGACAGTGATTTTTCTTTGTTCTTCTTTTTCCAAATACTTTTTTTTGGGAGGGGTCTGAAACTCTTCTTACTTTTCAATGTAGAACTTTTTCTCATCATTATTTCTACGTGAGAAATAGACTCCTCAGAAGTAAAACTAAGTATTTTTAAGGTTTGTGAGGTTTTAAGATTAGAAATAGGTTTCTGCCCTGTACCACAAAAACTAAAAATGGGTTTGTATGTTCAGTATCCTGAGTCCATGTGCTCTTAGAGGAGTAGATGTTCTTAATATAAGGCTAAAATTAATTATAAGCACATTTGATTAACTAAAATGAAAAAACAGAGCTGAGAAACCACAGTAGAAAAGGACATGAATGGGCTGTTGGATTTGTTTTTAGGTTTGAGATACACTGAATAATTCTAAGCATATAGCATGTTTCAGTGGAATTAAAAGCAGCATTTCCTGCCTTATTTTTCATATTTTTAGCTTTCAAATTTTAGCTCATCTCTGGAGAACTTTCTAAAATAATACATAAGGATGAATTTTTGTAGCTCCAGCATATTTGATTGCATAGGTACTTTTGGAAAAATTAGAGTCTTTAAGCAATTAAAAAAATGAAGCATTAGTTAAATTAAAAAAAAAAAAAGACGATAATTCTGACTTTCTATTAGGCAATTCATTTATTTAACTAAGCAGAGAGAAATAAAATGCTCCAAAGTATGTCTTTTACAGAGGATTACTCCCACAGCGTTATTTAATTTTGTCTGTATGTATCCTACTGAAATTGCCTGTATTCTTCATTTCTTTATTCCTGTTTGTACATAAAGAATCTTATTAGCACATCAGTAATTTGCAATCTAAACTCCCTTGAGGGACTGTGTTTTTCCTACAGTTTTTTATGCAGATCTCCCAGGTGCTGCTGTTCAAAGTACAACGGCAAAACCTCAGGTTCCTGGAAGGAATTATCCTGTATCAGCAAGGTGCTGCTTCTTTTTCTGTTGAAGAAATGCAAGGGCCAATGTAATTGAAAAGAAAGTTATTGCAATAATGGCTTTCTGTCCCAATCCAGTTTCCTGGCTCCAGAAGTAATAGATTGGATTGGGAAAAGCGAAGTTTAACTTGCAGCCCCAGGCCCTAATGGGTCACAGGATCTGAGTGGTTTTATAGGTTTGCCTTGTGGAACTTCCCTTCCTGTTTTTAGCACATCTCTTATGCTGTGTTAAAGTTCTTTATCTCTCTAGTTACAGAAGGGGGGAGCAGTGGGGAGAGCATCACCTCCAGAGAATCCCTGTTTGCTTCTTCTCCCTCTGGAATTGTGAGTGGAGCTGCCCCTCTGCTTCCAGCAGAGACCATCCTCCCTCCTGGAGCAAGGCACTTGCCCAGGACTCACTTTCTCTGCTGTGTACAGGTTAGCAGCTCCAGCTGGTAGAGCAATTCCCTGACTGTTCCTTGGCACGCTGTGCTCCCGGCGCCGTCCCTCGCGTAGGGCTCCGTGTTTGGGGACGCGCCCCACTGGAGCGGGACATTTACACGGCCATTTTCCTGTCTGCCCGAGCTGCCAGGCTCCACCACAATTAAAGGCTGCATCCACAGAGTTAAGACAGATGCCTGTCACTTCACAAGTGTAAGTCCAGGCTTTAGATCTTCAACAGGCAGCTCAGCTGCCACTCAAAGTGGCAGCTTCCCCCAGCCGCTTATGCTTTTGCAGGAATCGTGCTCAGCTCTGTGGAGGGTGCGTGACGGATTGGGTTATGCAGGAAATACCGGTGGCAGCTGGAGATTAAGTATTTGGCATTCACTGGAGCAGGACTCCAAGTGAGGCAGTCATCATTAGCTGACTGTCCTGGCTGGCTGGGTCACGAATGTGAGTTTTGACTCAAAATGCTCTTTTGATGCCGACCCAGTGAATATTATCTGTGTGACATGGAGGAGTGCCAGCGAGCGGGAGGAGATTGCCTTGCCCAGAGATGCTGCACAGGGCAGCCTGTGGAGTGGAAGGAATAGGAGACTCGCACTCAGATCCTTCTGATGTGGCCCAGGACAGTTTTTGAAAGACAAAGTTATTGCAGAGGTGTGGTGTAGGGGCACTGGGATGGGAATGAAAGCCGCAGCAAGCTTTCATCTTAATGCCACAAAGTAAAGGGCTGCATTCCATATCTGCTCTTTGTGTTTTAATTAAAGTTATGGAAAGATGAAAAATAAAAATCTCATTAATCATAAATGGCTTTTCACCTGCTTCAACGTTTCAGTTCACTTTCTACTACTCCTCTTTTACGTTGTGATAGACTTAGAATCTTTTAACTTTAACTAAGGAATTTCTTGATCCTGCCTTCCCCTTCATCCTACCCTGCCAGGGTAAGGGGATGGGAATGGGCCAAAGGGAGGTTTGAAATTCAGTTTCTGCAGAGTATCTTGGCCAGCCAAGCCTCTCTTTGGGCAGGTGAGGCTGCTGTGCTGCTGCAGACCCAGAGAGCATCTCTGCCAGGGCAGTTACTGACAGCACCAGTGCCCTGTGCTGCTGTCCCTGCAGCCTCTGAGACTGAAAGCCCAAATCGTGCCCCTCCAATGGCTATGGGTGATCCAGTTTGCCTGTGGGTTGTTTGGGGGAAAAGAAGGAGATCAGTGGTTCAGTAAAAACAGCTTTTCTCAATGTAATGTAGAAACAAGAAAAGTTCACTTGTAAACTGCGAAGTGTAATATTTTCATCCTCTGGCTTTTCCCTTCATACATTCCTGTAGTGTATTTGTTTCCTGTAATATGGTGTCTGTGTCACAGATATTAAATCTTTGAAAAGGTATTGAACCTACTACATGAAAAAATATTCAGAGTCGTGCTACACTTCTCAATACCATAGGGTCTCTGTAGAGACCCTTTAATCTTTGTTAAGGTTAATAATTACATTATAATTTTTTGTAACTGTATGAGGGTTAATGAAGCAGGAATGGGGTTTATGGAGGAATTCCTTTTACAGAATTGCTTTCAAAAATTTTTCAAGTGGAATAGTGTTCAACTACATATTTTTCAGTTCAGGAAATCTGTTTCAGTGGGAATTACATTGGATTCAGGGAAAACTTATTATTCCAGTGCAACTAATGTCTTTCATTTTTAAAGTCATAGTTTGAATATTTCATCTGTGGGATAATTATACTCTTGGTGGCTTTGCCACACTGATATCACTTAGAGTTGTCATTTAGTTAAAAAAAGGGACATTGATTCAAAAAAAAGAAAATCCTAGCTGGGACTAATCCCACAGTTTTTTCTGAATCAGTGAAGTCTAGTGACTTTAGTCAAGGTGGCAGCTGTTCCAAAACAAACTGGCCCTATTTATCTATTACTGTTGCTTGAAGGTTGTGGAGAACACAGCACAAGTAGTTTTAAAGTTCCCACTAAACTAGAAAGGGCACACAATAATTTCCTTTCACCTCTGGGACTTGAACACAGACACTGTTGTGCAAAATAAGTTATGAACTCTTGCAGAAATGAGTTTCCAGAGTCCTTCTGGTGTATAAAATCGTAAAAGCTCACCCTGTGAAGGAGAAGAGGGTGGAGATAAAGCATAGCAGGTTCCGCTCCCTGATCTTTCTTAGCTTCTGTCTGCAGAGGCCTGGGAGAGCTTTAATGCTGCTTTAAAAACCGGGCTCCTAAAAGGCAAAGGAAGCCAGGGGAAGCTGTGGAAGAGCAGCAGGAAGGCTGAGGCTGCTTTCAAGCAGGGAGATTTGGTACCGTGCACGTGAGGAACAACCTTCCTCGTGTTGTACAGCTCTTAGAACTTGGGGTTCGCTGGGGAGCGCGGCCTGGGAGACAGTGGAAATATGAAGAATGGTGAAATCTAAATTGATTTTGTTGTTTCCAGAAAAAACTTGTATTTGTCCTTTTGCTTTGGGGGTGGGGGAAGGGGAATGGAGTGTGATGCATCCATAAGAACCAGACAGTTTGCTCAGGAGCCTTCCTAACTTGGTGCCAGTTGGCAAACTGGGCTGCTGTTCAAGCATCAGTCAAGAGATTCTGGGATGAAACTGTTGTGCAAACAGTGGCTCTTCATGTGATTTTAATGACAAGTCTACAACATCTGGCTGTGGTTTTGGACTCAGAGCTCATACATTTGCATGCCCTGGTCCCTCCAGAAATGATTTCTCTCTTGGAGGGTGAACAGTGACCTCTGTATAAACACTACATCCATGGTTTGTAATATCTCCTCTTTTGATTGCTTTTAGCAGCCTAGAACAGATACTTGGAAATCACTTAGGAGCATGTTAATTTTAAGAGTTTGCTGGAAATTTCTGTTTAATTGTCCCTGAGTTTGGTTATTTTGTTCTTGTTGTTTTCCAACTCTTTCGTAAGTTTCTTAGTGCTTTTTCAGCTGGTTCTGTTCCCTCAGAACATGGGGTGCTGGGACCTTTTCCTTGCAAACCTGAGATGCCAAAGGCTCTGCTTTACAGAGCTGAGTCGGAACATGGACATGGGAGTTTGCATCTTGTATATACTGAGCTCCAAACCTGCTAATTCTGATGGAACAGTGATGTTTCTGTCAAAAAGACTCAGAATATACATTCTCGTGTTCATGTTGAATTAGTAGTAAAACCTGAATACATTTTGGAGGCGATTTAATTATCTTAGTGTCACCATTAGGGGTACTAACTGAAAGATGGGAGTAGAAATAATTGTAATTGTTCAACAGACCCAGAAAAAAAGGAGCAAACACAGAAATAAAAGGCTGCAGACTGTATGGGTGGGAATGGTTCAGCTTGGGCTGACTTGTGCAGTGCTGGGGTTTAATTCTTCTTTGGTTTTTCTTTTGATATTGCAGTTTTCCCTGTTCTGAGTTTGGCTCTGAAACAGCCTTTATTGCAACTTCTTTCTGCAGTGACAGAGAATGAGAAACAGATAAAACACAATGATACAGTAAAGATAATCCCCATCGATGGATGGAGCATTAATGGACATAGAGCCCTCCTTTAATGACCAAAGTGCTTCCAGTGTCCCTGTGTGCAATGTGAAGTGCCCTGCTTGTGCAGTGCGGTGTCAGCTTCATTGTCAGTGGGCAGTTCCTAAAGCCTGTGCTCAGTGTATTTCCCTTCGGAGGCTGGCAGCTGGAGGTGTTCTTTGGAAGTGCAGTGACTGACAGTCCTGTGGTGATGGCTCAATGCACCTCCAGCTGCACCACAAATTGTCACCAGGAATGGAGTAAGAGATTAAAGGGAACTCACCGAGAGAGGCAACAAAAGTAACAAACTCATCCCCACAATGGGATTTCAGCGTGTTCAGAAAATACCTGAGCTTGAGTCACAGTCAAAACAACTCGAGTATCTCAAATACCATTTGAGTCACAGTCAAATCAATGAATAACTGGAGAAGCAGGAGATGGATTAAATAGTAATTACACTGGGGGAAAAGATGTTCTGGTAGTAGGACTAGAAGTGACTAATTTTTTTTTTTTGGAGCAGTCCCGGTCTAAGTCATTGACTGCCAATGTATGGGAGATGCAGAACAAAAGCATTGCATTTAAAGGAGAGACACTGCTTGTAATGGCCCATCTTTCACCAGAGGTGACTTGTCAATCATTGTGTGCGTCAGGCCTTATTTACTGCGTCACCTCATTTTCTGTTTGTTTATGGTAGCACAGACAGCTTTTTTCCTTTGGATATTCTGTGGATTCTTCATTTAAATCTCCAGCATGAACGCCATATCCCAGATCTTACCAGAAGTTTATGGTTCTGTGATCTTTACCAAGTCAAACTACCAAGCAGAAAGGCCACCTGGTGTGATCCATGATGAATGAGTGGTTTGTGGCTGGCTTTGTACCCCTGGAACCATCCCTGTGAGGAGCCCCCGCTGCTGGCCCTGGGGTTCCGTACGTGCCCTGGGCAGAGGCTGCAGTGGATTCCTTTGGCATTTGGTGCCACAGAAGTCACTGGTAAAGGCTTCATGGATTCCAGTGGACTGGGATCAATTAGTCTTCAATTAGAACATGACCTTGATACTCTTTCTCTAATCAGCATTTCCCTGTTACATCAGTGCTGCTTGGCACTGTCCTAGCTCCAATCTGAGTAATTTTTTTTCTTATAGATCTGCGTTACTGCTTTTAGATTGGAGTAAAGTCAATTGAAGTAAATTTCTTGCTTTGCTTTATGCCTGTACCAACACACATCTTTTACTTAATGCAACACATTAGATTTCTTTCTCTCTCATCTGTTAGCCACTATTTTATTACTTTTAATTTAGAAGCTCTGGATTCTACTTTCAGTAGTCTTTCAGTTTTAGTATAGATCCTTTAAAAATTCTTTTTTTTAAGTTAAAGATGTCATATAACATGTACACAGGCAAATACTCCAATTGTTAATCATATGAAATCTATTTATTAACTTTGGAGAAACAGAACTACACATTTCCATAAATGCCTTAAATACTCTACTTAATTGGGATCTGATCTCTCCTAAATGTGCCGGATCACTTCAGCCTGAGTGCCATTCAATGCTGCAAATTTTGTTTTCTGACTTTTAATCATTAGTGGTTATTCCCCTGATGAGCTTATTAGCCTTGAGTACAAATACTTCATCTACCCCAGTGAAGAACTAAAAGTCTGAGGAGCTCCTTAAATATGCATGGACATGTAAAGTTCTTTTTTTTTTTTTTCCTAGTCACAGGAAGTAAAGTGAAGTGACTCTGTCATTATATAACATCATCTTCACTAATTTTGCTGTTTTAAGGTTGAAGACTCATATTTTGTAGGGATAGGCAATGTCTGTACTTTGATACAGATGGAAAATACAAGCCTTGTGCATACAAGCTATCTGAAAAAAGCTCTGCAATTTATCTGTTTGTTGTGGAGTTTTGCTCCAAAATTATATTTACTCTTGGTCAAGCAAGAGACACCACATTTCTGTACATCTTCCATCTATTTGAATTCTTTAGACTGAAACTTGTACTGTATTTTGTTCAGAGCTTTTTTAAAAAGGACTAAGTGTAGTCCAAGGACACTGTATCAATCTGTGATGACAGATAATAATACCTAACTCGGGAAGATATAAAAATGATAAATTAGAACGTGCAAGGGTTATTTTTGTGATCATACTTTCTCTTGAAAACCGGCTGTCTGAAGCTCTGATAACACTTTTCTATAGTTTTCTTTTTGCTCTCAAATGTTCCTCGGTTGGGTCTCTTCTGTGTAATCTCTATGTGAGAATGGTTTCATCCCCTTTAGTGATGTGGCTCCTGCATGGTCAGACAAGGAGGTTTCCTTAACAGGCTTGTGAGTTTTGGTTAGTTTTTGGCTGGTTTTGTTTTTATTATCAGGGTAAGCATTATTGTCAGGTTTTTATTGCTCTGTCACAGAGCAGAAAAAGCCCCATGACCAATTTGAACCATCCTCTGTCTAATGGAACATGGGACAGGATGGAGGAACTAGGAGCTGAGACAAGAAAACAGCAGAAGGGATTTTATGGAAAGGTTTGAGTGTAACGTCACATCAATTTCTTGAGCTACTTTTTTAAACTGACAATCAGTCACTTTTTCTCTTCAGTTTCTTGAGAATTTCTAGACAATGAAATCTCTAAGCATACTTCAAGGTTTTAGAAACAATTATTTTCCTTGCTCTTTTACTTGAATTTACACTGAGGCACAAAGGAGTAATGTGGTTATCTCCAGTGAAAATGAGAATAATGGAACATTAGAAACCTGTATTTTAGCATTAAATATATGTATAGTATGTGTATAGTGCATATATATATGTGTGTGTGCAGTGCTAAAAATATATTTTATTTTTCCTCAACTGTCTTGTTTTGCTGGTCATAGCTGTAAGTTGCTTTATTCTCTTTTTTTTTTAACCTACTTAAACTTTCCTCCAATATTTCCAAATACTATGAACCATTTGTAGCTGTCCTAATTCTGACTCATAAGCAATGCTAAAAATTCCTCCTCCAATTGACAGCTTTCTTTGCCAGATTACAATATTCCCAGCTGATTAGTTATCTTAACCGCAGGGTTTTTTCTGAGAAGTACAATTAGCAGAATTTGTTTCAAGCTCCTACAAACAGTTTGCTGTAGAATGTAATTTATTTCATGTTTTCTGAGCAATGAATGTTATTCACGTATTTTTGAAAAATCTGCTAAGAGTATATTTTCATCCCTTTCCATTCTTTCTTCTTCCTCCAATGCCAAGAAATAAAAACTGAAATTAGGGTTTCATCTGGAACTAAGAATAGCCCTGGCATTCAACTGAGTGGGATTCTGGATGTGCAGCAGTTATTATTGTTAAAATAAAACTGTTTATGAAAATAAAATGTGGAGAGGTAGCTGGGAGGAGAGGGGAAGCAGGAGGATTAGGAGCTTTCAGCAGTGGGGATTTGTGTACCTTGCAGCAGGGTGTGCACTGCTGGGCTGAGTTCGAAGAGGTTTCAGCTCAAAGTTGAAGCTAAGGGGAATCAGAAGTGAAGGTCTCGTCCTCTGCCAGCACAGGCATTTAATTTTCATTCCTTAGGGAGTTCCAGCTGTAAACTCTACAGCAGAAAGCTGTTGCTTTGTCCCTGTTTATTTCTCAGCACTGATGGAAGAGGCAGACAGCAATCTTGCATGTAGCTTTTATAAAACTGTATAAAGATAAAAACCCTATAATATATCCTTCACTTGGAGTACAGCAGCTGACACTTGCTGAATGTCTGCTGAAGTGTGATTAAATCCTTGGGAAAAAAAGGGAAAGTTACTGCAAGGAGCTGTTAAAAAGCTTGAGAAATAAATACAGGAGCCTTGATGTGTCTGGTTTATGCTGTGGGCACAAGAGGGTGGTGGGAGGCAGCACAGCAGATCTGAGAGGAAGAGGGCGGATGCAAGAAGAGAATAACGCTGGTCCCAGATTTCCCACTGTCATGGTCTGGTTGTTCTGCAAAGGATTTTTGGAAAGTGAACAAAAATTTGAAGAAGTGATAACAAAACCTCCCTGTCCCAATGTGCATTAAATACATCCCACATATTTATGAATTGGAGACAGGGAGTACTGTGGTAAAAAAAGATGGGGATAGGATTTTTGTTGCTCGAAATGAGGAAGTCTACTTCTGTTTATACCTAATTGTTCTGATTTCATTAAACAGTAAGAAGGCTGAAGTGCTACACAGGCACTTCAGAAAATACTGTGCGTTTCTCTCTTAGCTGCATAGTAACTGCTATTAAAATTAAAGAATCTAAATCTACTGTTATTATAAAATCTGTTTTACAAATCTCTTCTACAAATTCACTGAATTTAAAGACATTAAATGAGAAGCTGGACTGGTTGTTTATAAGACATAGGTAGAATTTTCATAAAATAGGGAAATTTCAGTTGTGCACATTCAACCATTAATGATAATTTTCACATTTCGCAGTTAGTGGAAGGCAATGTGGCTGTTAAAACTCAGGATAAAACTTATTTTCGGTTAAATGGTTATTTTCGAACTGAAGTCACAGGAGATTGCAGCGTGCTTCTCTCTTTGTTTCTTTCTTTTCTTGCATATTGTTTGCTTTTAAAACAAAATAAAAGACTAAAGAGATTTACATTGGCCAGAGTTTAATTTGTATTGACATTTGTATCTTACCTCTGAGGTTTGGAAAAAAATGGAATCCAATTAGGGCAGACACATACAAATGAGAAGCTATTGCTTAGAGCTGCATGAGCACTGAAACACCTAAATCCAACTTAAACAAAAGCGAGCTGGAAACTCAACCCAGCCTATGAAACATGGACTTTAGGGCTGCAAAATCTGTTTGTGGTTTAGTGAGTGTTTATTGAAATCACAGAGCTCTGGGTTGGAGTGACAAAATTCAGAATACCAAATTAATTGCAGTAATAATCTCATTGACAGTATTTTTATGGGAGAAAAATACCAGTAGCTCTGCCATCCTCTAGATGGTAAAGAACATGAAAACTGATCTGGTTCACAATAGTAGCGCTGCAGGTTTTGGTCATCCCACACAATTCAGAGCATCGTGTGACCACAGGCGTTTCATATTAGGAAATAAACTTGGCTTTATGGGTTTATAACTTGTATATAGGACTAGCATACTGTGTAAGGAACTCAGAAGAGCATACATTGAATTGCTCTCCTGTTGTAAATTTATGTATTTTTAGAGGAGATGCATAAACATGCCAGCATTTCCTACTATCTACAATTTGTGATGTGTGTTCTCAAAAGCTTTTCTTGAGAACATGCTTCATGTATTGATTACTGAAACATTTTTTACACAATTGCTTAATGTTGACCAAAGGAAAAAACGAGTTGAATTTTCAGTCACAGGGAGAAATTTCAAACTCTGTTTTCTGTTAACTGTAAATTTCCTCCCAGAGTCTTTTATTCCCAAGATTGTGTTTGTACCAAGAGGGATAAATGCTCTGCTGTTTGAACATTAATACTTACGTGATACTTGGTGTTACATCAGAAAGCTGCATCTTAAAAATTCTGCCACAATGGTGTTGCTGATCATGTAATTAGTGCCGTTATTTTTGATTAGCGAGCGATCACAGTGGTGCTGTGTGGAGCAAGGAAGTCATCCCTACCCAAAGAAGCCTTGGATCTTAGTCAGAGGAGATGCTGAAATCACCCTGTACATCCTGCTGTTGAAATGCATGCTCTGAGCATTTTCTGCTGACCCTGGTGGCTGAGGGTGTTTTAAAATCCCTAATAAAAGGCTGGATGTGATGATAGGAGCTGTTGGCTGATGGGGAGGTACCTGACCCTTTTAAGGCAGGCTGCACTGCCTCTGTGCACCAGCTTTACGTAGAATGCTGAAGTTGGGTATTTTGTTGGGGAGACTTTTGTGAGACAAAAGGTCTGCTTGAAGAGGTCCTTTTAAATAACTTGGTTTTCTTTAATAGGAAGTAGTTTGAATCAAATTCCTTACATTTCAGTATTAATGACCCTAAAAGTCAAATGGCTTCTTTTTCTTTTTTTATGAACATCAATACAATCAAGAGCCATATCCAAAAGTGCACAGATCTGCAGTTTCCTGCAGAACCATGGAAAAAATTGGGTGTAAAGCAGCATAATGTGTGAGAATTGTCCCTCTCCCTGCTCTCAGTGATGTTTGAGAATAATAAAACGTGGCAGTATGACAGATACCTTTTGGGAGCACTTAGAGCTTTAAATGGACTCTCTGTATTACAAATCTAAATTGCAGAGTTACTCCCATAAAACACACCAAATAGATTTACATTTAAATTGTAACAGAACGAGGGAGATAATGTCACAACGAGGCAACAAAATGGGAAAGCAAATCCCAATATATGTCAGCTCCTTATTTTACTCTCCAGTTCATTGGGAAATTAGGAACTTTTGAATTTTGAGTCACTTCTTGCCAAGAAATAAATATATAAAATTGTTCCTCTGAAGCTTTTCAGCCTCATGGACAAACCCTCTTCAGTGAAAACCTAGTCCAGGGTGAGGGGTTAGGACAGATCCTGGTGGCTCACTGCAGCAACAGCTCCTGCCTCCCAAAGCTCTTCCCTCGTCTCTTTCTCTCCACGTGGTTCAGACTCTTTACTTTTTGTAGGTTTTCTAATATTAAATTTAAAATTGCTGAGGGTTTTTGTTGTTGTGTTTTGGTTTTGTTTTTTTTTTAGTTTTTAGTCTGCAGTGATACAGTTTTTCCTCTCTTCCTTTACTTATGTGGTTTTTTCTTTTTTTTTTCCTCGTGTATGGGCTTCACACAACCTTTCTCTGTTGTTCTCTCCCACTGGATTTTATTTCCTCAGATGTTAGGAATTATCTAATTGCAGCCTGGCTCCTTGAGACTGTTGGTGCATTAGTGTAAAAGTGGAAACAACTAGTTTTTGAGAATATAGGGTAGAATGTGTCTCTCTTTTCCTGTGGTCCATAAAACCACAGTAGATTAATTCAACTAGTAGTGATTTTTCTGCAGCCCATCAGTGTGACGTGGAATAAATATTCAGAAGTATCAGTGGAGCTTTTTTTTGATAGTTACTCAATGAGTTTGACTCAGAAGTGCTTTGTGAGAACGAGTCTTCTCTTGATTCATAAACAACTTGGGTATTAGTCCAACTTGTGCAGTTAAATTCTGCTTTAGCATAAAAGCACGGCCTTTCTCCACTTGAACAATCATTTTTTCCACTACCTAAATCTGGAGTTTTCAAGGTCTGGCTAATTCACTTAGAAAACTTTCTAGGTATCTTGTGATTTATGAATGGACAGAATTGTGCTTTTAATAGAAGGCCTTTTTCTTACAAAGAAAACAAAATAGATGTTGAAAAGGGGACTTGCCTGTAACAGTATTTTCTGTGACTTGCATCAAATGTATTTGTCTTTATAATGACATTGATTTTTATAGCTCCTATAACTACAAAAATAATTAAGAGCATTTCACTGAGCTAAAGAGGGATGTTTCATATTGACTTGAGAGTTAATTTAAATTACAAATGAAATACAGGAGAAGTGCCCTAAAAACTGATGTGTACATTTTCGTAGCACGGTGAACAGATAGCAATTAGTGATAAGTGATTTCCCTCAAAGTTGCTTTGAATAGCAGATGACTCAGAGCTCGATACAGAGCAAATAAGCTCAGGCTCACTGGAGAGAAGACAGAGGAGTTAATCTCCCCTCCAGGGCAATAATGTTCCAGGTGATACACTTACAATGGATTTTGTCACATTGTGTTTTAATGCTCCCAAACAATGGGTTTTCACCTTTTATTTCCTGAGGATATTCTCTCACAAATGGTCTATTTAGCAAGGTTTAGGCTTTTTCTCTTTTCAAATGAATCAATAGCATCAATTAGAATTGATTGGGAAGGTCAAACTTGGCCTTGCACCGGAAGGATTCATAAGCAGAGGTGGTCATGGCATGAATGTACACGGTTGTGTTGTCGTGCTGTCGGAGTGGGGCATGGATTGTGTCAGGAATGGCGTGTCCAGCAGGACCAGGGCAGGGACTGCCACCTGTGCTGGGCACTGCTGAGGCCACACTTGGAATCCCGGGGTCAGTTTTGATCCCTCATGACAAGAAAACTCTTGAAGGGCTGCAGCGTGTCCAGGGAAGGGAACAGAGCTGGGAAAGGGTCTGCAGACCCAGGAGCAGCTGGGGGGGCTCAGCCTGGAGAAAAGGAGGCTTGGGAGGACCTTCTCGCTCTCAACAGCTCCCTGACAGGAGGTTGCAGCCAGGTGGGGTCAGTCTCTTCTCCTGGGGAACAAGCAATAGGAGAAGAAGAAACAGCCTTAGGTTGCACCACGGGAGGTTTGGATTCAATGTAAGTGAAAATTTCTTCGCTGACCTGATTGTCAAGCCCTGGCACAGCTGCCCAGGGAAGTGGCAGACTCCCTGGCCCTGGAGGGATTTAAAAGACGTGTAGATGTGGCACTTGGGGGCAAAGTTCCGTGGTGGCCTTGCCAGTGCAGGGTTACTGGTTGGATTTGATGATCTTAGGGGGTTTTTTCCAACCTCAGTTATTCTGTGAGAATTAAAAATAATTGCTGCATCTGGGGACAGCTGAAAAAACACCTTACACAGAAAATATGTGCAAAAGCCAGTAACTGACACAGAATTCAGCCCATGTGAGTTGGAGACTTGTAAGGAAGTGTCATCTCTTGACAACTGTTTATTGATGAAATAAGTAATTTTCTAATTGATAGTTTGGAAACATTGTAATGAAGTTTCAGCTATTTAGCTTCTACCATTATGCACAAATGAGTGAAGTTATTTCTGATTGTAGATGTTTTTTATATTGTTCTGTCAAATTTACCACTCTTAGTGACGACAACTTTGCAAGCTTTTCGGGATTCATAATGATGCCAAAATGTATACTAAATGTCACTGAGCAGCCTGTCTCAATTATATTTTGTGGCAGAGAATTATTTCACATACATTAAAGTTTTTTTCCATTGCTAGGGTTTGAATCTATTTTATTTCATACTCTTCTGCTCTTTCTGAATCTTGGTTTCAGTTTCAATTATGTGGTTTTCTGCCTGGACATTTTGTAGTGCAATTTGACATTGCCCCACAGAAAGATGTTTGAAGGCAGATGTTTTTCTTTTTAATTTTTTTCTACATTCTAGTTTGGCAGAACTGGGCAGAATAGAACTGCTGTGTGTCTGTATTTCCCGCATGTGTTTACTTTCCTGATGAATATCTTTTCTGGCTGAACTGGAAAATTTCAGGACAGACATCCTGTAGCTTTGCCATAGCCAGTGCTTTGGTTAGAGTGGAAAAAATCCAGGCCTGCTCTGAGCCACATTGGGTCAACAGATCAGCACTTGTGCTCCATGAACCCAAACAAGTAGGAGACACTGATTATGGGATATGCAGGTGTGTGTGCATTTCTGCTTAAGTAATCCAGGGTAGGAATATGTGAGTCTTAATGACACAGTAAAAATAAAAAATAGCTGGGGGCCTTAAAGGATTATTTCCTGCCAAGTCTGTCCTCAAAGCAACTTTTATTCACCACATGATTTATATGTTTGATTTCTGTGGCGTATTTCTTCCACAGGGAGAAACTGAGGCTGGTGGAGTTTTGGCAAGTCAGTTAAAGCTCTGTGGGAAATAGGGGTGACGCTGTGGGTCCCCTGAAATCACCGGCTGCCTCCCGGGGGGGCAGATGCTTCCCCGTGCTGTGCTGGCACAGCGCTGGCCCGGCGGGCAGCCCCGCGTTCCTACTTCGTGGATCCTCCTGGGATCAGTGGGGGAGTGCGGTGCGAAAATGAATGGCAAGGTTTGGTCCTCACACGGAGTGGTTACTCTGGAAAGAGCTTAAAAGAGGCGGAAACCCGGAGTGTGGCTTTCTTGCAGAGCACATCCTACTACAGAAGGTCTTACAGGAGGCTGAATAGTCACTTTTGCCGGTGCCAGCTCAGGTGCAAGGCAGCAGGACAGGTTGCAGCAATTAAAAAGCCACTCCACCCCCTCCTAGGCCTTCCCAGGGTGTTTGCTGAATGCCAGGTGCAGGCTGCCTTTCTGGAACAGGAATTGCTTGCGTTGATTTTGATGATGTTGGGCTTCATTTCAAAAGCTCGAGAAGTTGTTCTGGTGTGGAAGTTGAATAAAAGGACTTCAGAATTAAAAAGCAGAATCCATGCAGAACTCCAGGAGTAAACTGGCAATCAGAAAAGTGCTGGCACCTGTCCATGTTCTGTAGTCTTATTGGAATAAAGGCAAATCATCTTTGGGCTGAAAGCAGCACATGTGAAAGCTTTTAATTTTGCTAAAATGAATTACCCATAATTATCTTGTTGTTAATATGTAGAAGTAGACTACTGAAAGACATTGAATAGTCACAGTAATTTACCATTAATCAAGGAAAAAAAAAAAACCTCAAAAGACAGGTTAAAATCACATTACTGCGAAAACAGTTTGCATCTTCCATGAGTAATTTGCTGTGTAAAATTCAAAACAGAAATAACAGCAGTGTGTGAGTCTTTAGTGACGAGGTTTGTCTGCAGGTGTCTCTTAGAGTAATAAGAAGCCACGTAGATACTTTGCACGAAAACATCTTTCACTATGCTTTTAGTGTACAAGGTGCTTTTTTTTTTTTACGTTGCCTCCTTTCTGTGACTGTGGATTGTCTCATCTTGGTCCATGCTCTGCGTGGAGCTGCTCACTGGGAGAGATGCGGTGCTGACCCTTCAAATGCTGTGTTTGTTGTACTGTGTTTACTCAGGTTAACCTTGGGGTTTGAGCTATAATTATTACACAGAAGGATGAAAATTTGCAAGGAACGGTGACTTTATTCTAATGAGCACACTTCTGTAAATATTCCTATTCTGTTTATTCTTGTTCTTGTGCTTCACTAACAAACAAGACAAAGAGCAACCTTAGTAACTCCTGCAGCTAAAATTATAGCAAACATACTAGGTTTCTTAGAAAAGGCAAAACTTCAGATTTTCTGGTTTTAAAATGCAGAAATCTTTCCCATTGATGGTGTGGAGATATCTTTACCTGCCCCTTTCCATCGCTGTTACCACAAATGATGGTTGATACTCACCATACAAGTGAATCCCTCGGAAGTGACTTAGTGAAGGCAGATGTGCTTCAAGTTTGCCATGTGCCAAAATAGGTTTTTGGTCAGGTTGCAAGTGGGGAAAAAAGTGCAAATTATTTAGGCAAATTGAACCCCCATGGTGATTCTAGCACTGCTGCCAGACTGAGTGCCCACTGCTAAGGGGAAGGTGTTCCCAGAGCACCTCAGCACTGCAGACTGAGCCACTTCCATCATGAAAGTGCTAAGGTGCAGGTGCCTAAATCATTCTGGTGCTCCCGAGGGCACTGCTGTAGAAGCTGTTGTAACTCCAGCTAACCCCTTCTCATTTCCCTCAAATCTGTGAGTGGCTGTGAAGCTTTGATCCCTGCACGAAGCTGGCAAGTGATGAGAGTTTCTGGAGTCCTGGTCTTTTTCTCTGTGGTTTATCTTGCCAAGGGAGCAGCAAAAGAACAATTAATCTGCTCAGTCAGACAGATTTTGCAGGTAGAATTTGGTTATTGGAGCAAATTTTGTTCGGTGATTTCTCCTTTGCAGTTTCTCAAATCCTCCCATGTTTCTCATTGTAGCATTTTCAAAACTAAAGCAGAAACATGTTTTTGCATCTGATAATGTGGAGAAATGTTTCATGAATTATAAATGAATGTCAGTGATGTATGAATGTGCATGCTAAACTGATGGAAGATTTGGGATATGCAACATTTTAGCATATAACTTCACTCAGTTTTCAATTTTTGAGTTTCACATTAGGGAGTCACAGTAGTACTTCAAAACCAATTAAAAATTATTGTCATTAAGATAAGTTATGTTTTTATTCACTGTCAGTACATGGGAGCTGCCATGTACCATATCTTAGTATGGGATTTCAAAATCTGGCCTTCTGCTCTTTCATCTGGAATTTTAAATAAATTTTTCTTGTTGAAAATTTTCAGTTAGGTTTTTAAAAATTCCTTAGATTTTACTGTGTACCTAAAGGTAGACCAGTGAAAAAGTCACTGATGGCAACCCTTTGGAAAGTGTTTCACTTCTATTACATGCCACTTAATTAGGGAGGGGCAAGATACATCACCTACAGCAAACACAAGGTGACATCCCGAGCGTGGTTATCAAAAGAGAGTTACAATGCAAAGCTCCTTGCCAGCTCAGTAACGTGCTCACATTTCTTCTCTCACACAGCTTTCTGTGTTTTCTTTCCTGTCCATCAAATGAAACATTCTGAAGCTTGAGGATTTTATTAATTGAGTAAGCTCATCCAAATTAGTTTCATTTACTTGAAAAGCTCTGTCAAGACACATGAATCCACGTGATCTCGCTGTTTTTTACCAGGAGCAGAGAATCTAGGCTTAAATAAAAACTGCAACTCCTAAGTCTGGCTACTCCTTCTCTTAAAGCACAGAACAGAAACCTAGGTTTCTCTCTGTGGTTGCTGAATGATGTGAAGCCAGGCAGGTAACATGCTCCACAGCAAAGGAACAGAAACTTTCTGGTTATTTATACTATTCTTTTGCTTTCACCCTACCAGTTGTAATTTTTTCCGCCAGCTTGGCATGTTTCACCTTATAAAAATAAACTTAGAACTCATGGGTTCCTTGTACCACAGCGGGGCACAGGAAGGCTCAAAGGGATGCAATTAATCCAAGTGCTTGGAAACAGCATGCTCCCCAATCACAATAAAATTCAAGATAATCTATTTAATCTAATTTGTTTCAACTGTTTTGAAAGACAAAGTTATTGTGAGAGCAGCTGGACCTTGAAATTCTGTTCTTTAGATATTTGTGAGGATTTATTGTGGAAAACAAAGGAATGAAAGTATAAAGCTGTTATGCAGTTCAGTCTTGGGGAAATATACACATCAAGACTGAAAGCATTCGAGGGTGTATTGTACTTTACATTCAAAATGTTTTATTGGCAGGCATTGACTTGTGTTGCTTCTGCAGTTGACCATTCTAAGCAAACACACATCAAAACTACTCTTAACCACTTTATAATTATTTTATTATTTATTGTGCCACATGGATGTTTCATTTAAAATTTATGTTTCAGTTTGGCTTTAGATTTGGGTGGAGAAGAGGCCACACTGGCAGGGTGAAATTTGAAGTTTGAATTGTGGGTTTGAAAATTGGTGTGATGGTGATAATTTTATGCTGGCATTATGTGTTTAGGAGCATCAGGGCTGTGGATCAATTTGGCTGGCTTTGAGGCATTTTCATTTTCACAAATGCAATTAGTGTTGAACTACTTATTGCCTTCTGTTGGACTCTGAATAATATGTTTATGTGAATTAGTGAATCAGTTCTTCCATTTTTCATACTGTTACTAGACACTAAAAACAAAATAGAAATGCATCACATGTTTTTAAGAGCAGTCTTCCAGGAGAGAAGTCCAGTCCAATTCTCCATTTTCAAAATACCTGGAATAATGCCTGAAATATCAGCCCAAATGAGGTATATCAAAGTAGGTGGGTTTCTCCTTCCCTCAAATACTGCTCTTGCTCTCTTTTACTGTCCCATCTTTAGTGCCACAATTATCTGATTTAAGGTATGGCTCTAGGTGTGTTTTTATTTCTCTTCACCATTCTTTTTGGTTTTGTTCTTTATTGTCAATAAAATCGTATCATTTTGTCCAGGCTGGAAAAGTTACTCCTTTCAAAGCACTGCACCTGCGGGTTCATTTTATTGAAAGGCATTTTTAGATGTAGACAGTAAAACTTAACAATTCTTTTGATAGAAATTGATGTGGAAAACTGTCACAAAGAAAAGGAAAACAACAACAGGGAGTAAGAAAAGGAGCAGAGGGAAAGAGGGTTTTTTCATAAACTCTACCCTGTTCTAAAACACTGACCTGTATTAAAAGTGGAAAGACATTTTAGATCTTATACTCGGCTTTTCACGACTATTTTGTTCACAACATTTGATAGCTTGCAACAAATAGAAAGAAAATATTTTGAAATGTTTCAAAGTGAGAGCATTTTAAGTGTCAGGAAGACATTCCCTGATCACATAGGAGACTTGGAGCAATCAGGTCTAGTGGAAGGTGTCCCTGCCTATGGCAGGGGTTTGGAATGAAATTATCTTTGAAGTCCTTTCCAACCCAAGCCCTTCTGTGATTCTATGAATGTTCTTAGTCTGTTAATGTTTTAATGTAGTATAAATTCAATCCCATTCACTGTTCTCGCTAAACTCAGAGGGAACACAGTTGAATTTATTGTGGGATTATGGCAATTTACACCAACATTTTACTACAGTACATGTTCAGCCTTCAGTAACACCTACTCTGACTAAATAAAGGGCTGCAGGTAAGCTTAGACCACTTCTTTTCATCTGGATTCGTTGTTTGTTTGTTTACTTTTCAGTTTGTGAGCATTATCAGCAATTTTAAAGATGTAATGTCCACGAACCGTGGACTAGTTGTTCCTGCCGTGGTAGTGGTGACTCAGTGGGTTTTTAAAGTTGAGCTCTTAAAACTGACCTCTAAATCAGGAAGCAGCTACTGTGAAAAAATGTGGCCCTAGGGTGACCTGCTTCTGCAAGACTGTGGAACTTCAGCTGTCATAACTGTATTTATAGTTATTGGTAACTTAATATAGGAAATGATTCACTTATTAAATCTATTAAGTCATTTTGTTGTGAGCTACTGGCTAGCAGGGTTGTTGGCAGTAAAAGGTGTCTATTCCCTTGCTTTAGTAATGAAAGTAAAAAGGAATTTGCCAAAAGCCATTTTCTTTCTCTGTCTTTTGTCAACATCATTCTCTGGAGCTTTTTTGCCTTCCCAAAGTAGATCTTTCTGTGGAGTACTGGAAGCGGGAGGTTGGAATTCTGACCCTTAGAGGCATAGGCAGTTCAGAATTCACATGTGGCGCAGCAAAATGCACCAAAGAATCTTCAGGGTTTTTTAAGTTTTGTAGACCTTTTTGTTCATATGACTGTTTCCTTGACTTTGGCCATGATTCAGCCAAATGACTTTAGAAATGGAGTTTACTGCGTTGGTTTCCTACCTCAGCTCAGCACAAGTGCTGCCTTTATTGCCTGGGAGAGAGCTGTGCTATTGATGGGCACCCACCTGCCGAGCTGTCAGAGCCCAACAGGACACAGCCTTCACTCCGCAGCTCCGTGAGCTTCCACACAAATCTACCAGACTGAATTCCAGGCCGGACCCCACTCTGATTACTTGTGACTAAAATCCCTTCTCAAAACAAAGATTGGCCTACCAAGGACCACTTCCACTTATCTGCTGTTTGTTCCTACCTTTCCAGGAAAGCTCTGGGATGTAATGGCTCGAAGTCAGGGGAGGCTGCCTGCACCCTCTCACAGAACAATAGCTCTCATCTCTGTTCAGTAAATAAAAGGGTTTTCTGAAAAGAAGGATCATAAAACAAATTGCTCATGCCTGGTACTCTTTGGTAATGTTCTTCCTGAGATGAGACAGGCAAAGGAGAGCTTGCAGGAAAAGAAATTGCTGGGCATCTCAACTGTTTTTACCCGCACTTTTCCTGCTGGCCATAGGTGTCTTTCTGGCAATGGCTGACAAGCAGTAGAGGCTGTGGGGTGAAGGAGGGACCTGATTTAACTTCATGCCAGGATGCTTAATTGGTGTGGTAAGGGCTAAAATTTCAGGCCAGACCCCTTGCAAGGCTGACTGATCTCACTGGGCTGCCGCTTTTCCTGCCACAGCCCTTTTACAGACCATGGGATGTGTGGAAGGCGCAGACCATGGGATGTGCAGGTTCGCTGCTCTGTCCAGGGAGACCTGGTGGAGAGGGGGTCGGGGGAGCTCAGGGGCGTCAGAGAGCTGCTGCTTGCTTGCCACTGCTCTCTCTCACATTTTCCTCTTGATGAGTGGGTGTGAAAGACTTCATAAAACATTTGGTATTTGCAAATGAACAAACAGGTGAATTATCAAGAACTATTGGTTCAGGAGGAAAAAGATGTCATGTCTTGTCTTTCCTGGAGACATATGCTATGGCCAGATAAGCAGTTCATCTTCCCAGGTATGATCCATTAAGTATATTACCCAATCAGCTAGGATATATAAGACATATTGCAACTCTAATCTCTCCAGGCAAGTAGTATTCAATTATCCTTACCATTTTCAAGAGAGAAATATCCTGAGCATTTAGAGTGCTTGTATTTTTGGCACTCAGTCGTGTTATGTGAAGGCTAATAAAGAACATTCCAACTAAAAAGGCATAAGACAGGCAGATGAAATATTGAAGAAAACAGTATTATATAAGTCCTGAGGTGCAAATGTTCACCATCCCTCAAAATGGTTTCCTGACATCTTATCTAATGTTTTGAAATTGGGTCAAGGATGAGAACGACTGAGAATCGCCACCCGCTACGCCTGTGGTGTGTGTTCTGTGTATGTAGTTATAATTATAAGAGAAATTCTGTTGAATACTTTGTTTGCAAATGCCCTTTCTGTTTTAAAAGTGTTTTTCCTGTTGTTTGTTTTGCTATGTAAATTGCTTTTTGAATTGAATACTGTTCAGACAGACCAATTTTCCTGTTACTCTACTAAGCAAGCATTAGAGATGTCAGAAGTCACAGCTCCTGCGAGTGCTTTTGAAAGGGATGTCTTCTCTTCCATGGGAGATGTAGCAGGCGGCTGATAAGTTCAGTCACAGACAGCTTCATAATTTGGTAGTTGACGAGAATCCAACACAATTTCTTTGGAGGGTTATGGGAAAAGCTCTGCTTTGTATCTCTTCCTGGAAGGACTCACAGCAGGGGTTACTGTGGAGATTGTTTGCTGCCTTCCCAGACCAAACCCTGCCCTCAGTTCTTTCTCTTCTGCTGAGCTTTAAATATATTGCAGAAATTCTAGTGTCATTTATATGAGCTGAGCTATATATCAGGATATTTCAGTCTATGAAATATGTCCAGTGTTTCAGAGGGAGAGAGATTAAAGGGAAAATATATTCTTTGCCTGATTATTACATAGAAACGGTACAGCGTTTCCTGGGATGTGTTCTAAAGGTTCCATGAAGCAAGGAAGCATTTCCCAAATTCCCTTATCCCTCCATTTCTTAAGTGACCCATAAGCTTCTTAATTTAAACATTAAAAGATGTTGTTAAGAGTATACATATTCTATTCTTGCTCCTGCCCATGATGTACGCCTGTATCTCTATTCTTCATACCTGTATTTTGCCAAGGTATAAACATCTAAAAATTAATTCATATTTACTAGCTTTTTTTCCCCTACATTTTCACACCTACTTCCTTTAAAGGTCCCTTGCTTTTTCCACAGGGCATGTTCCTTACACCCATGGAAACGGTGCAATGTTATTTTCCCCTCTCTTTGATTTGTTTCCCATTCTGTCACCAGCACAGGACAGATTCTTCCAAATCTGCCCTCCTCTAAAGTCTTTATTTATGTACAAGCGTAGTCTCAGGTGTCAAAGGGAAGGTCCCCTACTAGATGGATTGTTCACCAAAATTGGTATCATTAATCTGCTTATTAGACAGGCAGATTTGGCCTAGAGATATTTTACCTTCACGTACTTTCAGTGTAACTAGTCAGAGCTGAAACCTGGCAAAAGTAACAAATCTTTAATCAGCCCTTTGTCATCTGGAAGTGAACAATGCACAAGACAGAAAAAGTTTTTTTGCACAAGAATTTCAGTGGCTGAAGGTCAGAGAGAAAGTGAGATCTGTGGATGTGCTCCAGAGTACTTTTGCCCAAATTTAGTCTGCTAAACTCTTGAAATACCTGGTATAACATCTATTTACAGAAGAACTAAATTTATTCAGTTAAGGAGCCAAACAGTAAAGAATACGCACTTATTGATGGGAAGAAATACATGAACCTGAGCTGAAATTGGAAGCTGACATCAGAGGACAGATATTCCCTGCATCGCTCTGTACCCTATCGTTGTTTTCTACTCCATTTGTATTGCTCTCATAGCAGTTCAAACCTAATCAAGTGGAATACATCTATTTCCCCCCGCCCTGTCTAGAGAACAAGGCTGTTTGTAAATTAAGGTTTTTGGAGCCTGGCTTTTCCCCTCGCTTATAGTTGTTTAGCACAAAACCAAAATGAAAGAAAATCCCCTAATGTGGTAAATAGGACTTATTACTTAGTGGCAGTGCCTTCCATTTCCAACCTCGGGTTCCCAGTGGGTCCCACATTTGCCTCTCCAGCTAACTTTGCAATGAAATGTTCATCTCTTTCTGAGAGAAATGGCTTTTCAGAAGATAAGCAGTTCAGACAGAATTAATAAAAGCCTTGGTTACAGCACTTACCTTCTGGTGGCCACTTGGGAAATGCTGCCTTCTTTTACATCACTTCTTGCCTGTATTATGCAGGAGAGAAAAGTATTTGTCTGGCTGTCCCCATAGCTTTTGCAGTCTAATTCAGGCCAGTCACAGATACTTAGGTCATGCTGCGTGTTTCCCCCCGGATTCCAATTTTTAGAAAAGTTCAAGACTCCCAGCAGATCTCGTTAACTGGGGAGTGAACTCTGACCCAGTTTCATGATCTTCCTCATCCCTTTATTTCTCTTGTTCTCCCTGAATAGTTTGTAGCAGCCCAAGGGTCAGGATTTTGCAAACAGACAGTTTATAGATAAGCGCCGTATGCTGGCAAAACATGCTGCACAAAAAATCATTCTGCTTTTTTGTAGTAGTAGAATGTGAGACCAAGAAATGCGGCATTCATGTTAAAGTCTCCTCATTTCTGAGAGGGTTTTACTGGTAGAATCTCTTACATCACTCGTGTTGCTGCTGTTGTTCAAATGCGAGAACTGCCGAAGGAGAAGTGAGATTATTTGAAGCAAACAGATCTGAACTGGTTCTGTCACAAAGCCAAAAAACTTCAATTAAGCTTTCAAAACTAGATTTCATTCTTTGTTCAGAGAATAAAAGCTGTAGTGATGGATCTTTAAGGTGGAAACGTTACGGGAAAATAAAGGTGCTTTTCTCTTAAATATTTCCCCCCACATTTCTATTGTATCTCCACCATAAGCAGAGTAGAATAAACACTGTTTTGCATTGTTTGCCCTGTGGTTTTACTGACCAGAGAATATTTCAGATAACCTCTATACAACATCTCCTGCCTAAGCAGCAATTCGTACATTTATTAATTCCTGGTACTGAACTAAAGTCCAGCTGTTAGTAGGACAGTCAGATTTAAAAGACTGCACAATTTCCACTAAAATCCATGTATCCCACAGTTCAGTGCTTTGTAGGGTAAGGAATACTCCAGTCAGGAGGAGTTAAGCCAGAAAAGTTAATTCCAGGAGGCTGACACAAGCTGGCAGCTGAAGGACTCCAAACCCTCTGCTGCGAGACTTGGTTGCTCTATCAAAAGTATCTGCCTGTCACTTTCTGCCTTAATTATTGTGGTTGCAACTGCGGAAATGGGTATTTTTGAAAGAATAATATCCCTTGATCACCTGCAGCGCAGGTCTGGGGTTATCTTTTACTGCCTGTGTAAAACCTCACGGTAATTGGTTGTGACTAAATCTCCCATGACAAGATTTTGAAATGATTTTTCATCTTGGCGTTTCAGATGCGCACGGTGTGTGCCAGATTTTCAAGCCTCAGCTCAAAAATTGTCTGAGAATGGCATAAAGGGTCACTAATGACATTTTTAGACATGTCATTGGAGATAAAAATTTTCTTGGCCTAATGAATATTTAATCAGAAGTACATTAATACATTTTATCGTTGGCCAAAGTTGATTGTTCATCATCAAAGTAGTTTATAAGATTAAATTTTATACAGAATATAGAATGCTAAACTACAGAACCTTTTTTTTATCGATCATAGAATTTAGGTAATATTCATGTATATTTTAAGGACTCCTGAGATGAAGGGAACAATATTGTAGTTTCTTGCTCTATATAGCTTCATACCAACAGCTGTCTTTCATTTTTTCGTGCCTAAAAATCATGTTAATCTAATCCAGAATAAATACATTTAACAGAAAGGCAGTGTAAGACAGAAAATTCAAAAGTGTGACATATACAAAGACATTTACTCTGTGTGGGGTTTTCAGAGGTGCTCCACAAGTGGAGGCTCTCTAACTTTCTGATTAGGTTTCTGAGGTTCATGAAATGTATGCTGTTTTAAGGAGTAATGAGGAATATTGAGGAATAAAATTTGTTCTTTTCTCCTTTCCTCTTTGAATAGCACTTTTAATGATATATAAAATCAGCAAGCCTTTAGAAAATCTCCTTTGCTTTTTAGAGAAATAGAAAATCTTAACCTAAAGAATTCTGTGGAAATATTGCCTGGGGATATCAAATTTATTCTGCATTTTAATGAAATCACAAATGAGTCAATTTAAAAGTAGTATACTATAAACTATGCTTCCTTCCTACATCTGTTCATAAACATAGAGAGATGTATACCTAGGGGAAACTTGCTTCCTCTTACATGCAAGGAGGAAAAATTCTAACTAGGAATACAAATTTTTCCTCCTTCCCTGTGGGTAAACATCACAGAAGGAACCTAGTTAAGTTTCATTTCTGAGAGGCAGAGCTCCTCATGGGTGCTCGCTGTTAATCAGGTTTGGTGGAGACAGAAGCGTGGCACTCTGGATCTGCAGAGTGTTGCAATTTGCATCCAGCCAGTCGAGCAGAACTCTTGCCTAACAAACCATCATAACAACAACAACAACAACAACAACAACAACAACAACAACAAAAAAACACCCAAAAAAAGACTTAAGAAAAGTCTTATTTACTAACAACTTGTTTTGCAGAAAGTTTCCTGGATTCTGTAGCAAAGAACACCTCTCTTAAAAAGGCCAAAACAAACTTTGAGGACACGTTTAGTAATTACATATAATCAACATACTTATCTATAATCTCTAGGTCTTCCAAATGGACATTTTTAGAAATTAGAACTGACATGTGCAGGCAGATTATAAATGAACCCTTGTGTCATCATTGCCTGATCCTATCAAAACTGGATCCCCAATCTCTGTGCACTGCGCTGTGTGTATAAGCACTTCTAAAGTAGTGTTTCTGTTAAGTGACATAATCAGGCATCAGAGGTTACAAGTGACATCTCAGCTGTCACTGTGCAGTCACACAATGATTTACTGCAAAGGGTGACTGCTCGTTTTGTGTGAAAGGAGTGGGATGTGGAGAGGGTAATCCTCTCTTGCCCAAACTCGGGTTCCAAATCCACATCTCCTCTGCGAGCAGTGACTGAGCATGTTTGGTGAACAGAAGGAATGTTTTGACCACTATTAGCTTTTTTTTTTGTACCTGAGCACTGTTATATTTATATTTCTCCTAAACTAATCATCCACACCACTTCAGAGAAGTAGAACTCAGAGTGAGGGCTGCAAGTTTTCTGTTCAGGTTAAGCAGTCACACCTGAAACTCTGTCCATGTGAATGGAACTAAAGGGGTGCTTAATAGACACTTAGGGTGTTACCTGTGCTTCAAATAGAAATATCCTCTGAAAAATGTTACATTTATTCTCATTGGTTCAAAACTGTTGCTTTGCTGTGTTTTTAGGGGAATTCCTGGCTTTTTGTGCAGTGCAGGTCAGCACAGCCCGTAGTGTATGGACTTCATGTGCTAAATTGCACAAAGATGGTGCTCCATGAACCCAGTCACAAATCAAATACACAGTGGGGTTTCCATTCCATGAGCACTTGTGTCATCCTTCAGTAGGGTAATCAGTTTTGAGCAATCCTGAGTAATTCTTGAATTCATTTTCGTTTCTGAAGTATCTGAAGGAATTTAATTGTCTAAATGTAGAAGGGAGAGTCAGTATCGAGCAGGAAGTTGGACATCAGTGCTTGCTGCATTGATTGTGGAAGTTTCTTTTCCCCAGTGTGTAAATGGACTTTATACTGGCCCATGTACAGGTGCTGATACACTTTTTTTGTTGCCATAAGTAGCAGTAGAGAAATTAGAGGTTTGCCATCTGAAGTCCTGATCCCCCGTCCTCTCAGTACAATCTCCAGGTATTTTACAAACATTTCAGTGATACAGACTGTCCTTATCTGCTGTAAATTAATATTTTCTTAGCATCTCTTAATTTCTGTACTGAATCAGTTCTAAATGGTCACACTATTTTAACAGCTTTTTTTCTTTTAATATGACACTTCTGTTTGAGGTGAAAGTTGTGCTGTCCTCCATCTCTAATTAGTTGTGCCAGTAGCCATAACATTTTATTATGTGATTCATAAGGCTTTTATTTGGCATGAAATAGAAGTAAGTTAGCTTTGGGGTATGAGCAGTTCCAAGAGCAGAGCCTCGTATTTAATTCTCTTTAAAATCACCTTAGAAGATATTTAAAGATTCCTTTTAGTCTTGCTCAGGTATTTTTAAGCACTGTGGTTGTTGTTCTCAGAAGTCAGTAGGTGACAGCTCGGAGATCAGCCCTCCTGGTGATGCCCCTGTTCCCCTGCACACACCGAGCCTCTCCAGCCCTGCTCTGTGGTTTGGCCGGTGGTACCTGATCTCTGTCACTGCTCTGTGGTGACAGGGCCTGCCAGAAGCCTCAGATAAGATTCAGTTTAATCCCCAGCCCATTATCATTCACCTTTCCTCTCCTCAGCTCCAGGTACACTGATGTGCTGCAGTGACATCGGCCGAGGTCGAAATGGTTATCAGGGAGAATAAACAGTAGAGAGAGAATATCAGAACAGGCTCAATAGATCAGCTTTTCTCTTTAGCCTTTGTACAGGGTTTTGACTCAAACCACAGTGTCAGAAAGGCTAAACCTCTACCAGGACATCAAGGGAAAGGAAATATTCCCATTACAGGGAGATAAAGAGCTTTAGTTGCAGTCTGCTTTCTCTCCAGTGGAAGCAGGGTCATCATTAGTTATTCATTATTGCACAACACCTTCAATACTGGGTTTAATTATAATTCAGGTCATTATGTTTTGCAATAATTTCATATCTAGGATATCTATATCCAAAATGAGAATAAATGTAGTATAATAATTTCCTTAGTAGCAGCCTTTATCTCATCAAGAAGCCATATTAGATAAACAGGGTGAAGACATTTTGGTTCTACTGGTTGGTTAGCAAAGGCTGGCTCTATTTGGTTTAAATACAACACAAAACAAGATGAAGGGGAGGGAAAAAAAAACCCAACTATGTTATGATGGAATCACTTGACATAGCTTCTTAAATCTCTGCCTCCTACCTAACACTATGTTAATTCAATATTAAAAAAGAAAACCCGGGAGGATTCAAAAAGTGAATGGTGTTAGATCACTGTAGTTGCTGAAACAGACAAAAGTGGAATACAAAAGCAGCATTTTAACACTCAGAAACACTGAGACCTTAGCTCTGGTTCATGGCAGGGACCACAGACCAACCTGGGACTCTGGATTTGGGGTTTTAAGAACTCCTCTACCCTGTCCATGCTCTTCCCCAGCAACCAAAAGGAAAGATTCATCTTTGGCTCTTTCATATTGACACCTACATCCAAAAAGTGATTTCATTGGAGAATAGTTACTATTCACCCTCGTGTCTATTACATGAATATTTAACATCAGATCAAAATGCCATAACCATGTTCTTGCTTCTGAATCAAAACACACTATCAGGAGTGATTTGCTGTTAATATCACAGAGCCTCTGGGCGACAACTGCCGCTCAGAAACCAGCCTTCCTAAAGCAGCATTCAAATGTTGTCTGATCTGCAAATACGGAATTCTCCAGGGCTTTCTATACAATAACCTCAGATACTAAATGCGGTTTTGTCTTCCCAGTAGAGTCTTTGGAAAATTCTGTGCTTGAAGTCAGGTTTTTTCGTGTTTTGTAACTTACTGATGTAATTTTTCAAAGCAAATTCTTTAGACCGTTTTTATTTTTAAGATCTATTTATTTACCAAGAAACAAGTTCAGGAAAAATAAAAAAAAATCCAAACAAACGGTCCAAAGTATTAAAAACTGTGTGGGGATGGAAGAAAATGTCCTGTAAATGTACTTTTAATTCTAGTAATTTTGAACCAAGCATAATCCATTTTATGTATATAGAGTCTGTTTCTGATTCTTTTCTTTGAAAATTCTGTGGAAACCCCCAAATCTACAGACTTCTCAAAGACCTTTGTCTTTCAGCAGATTCTAAAAGGTCAAAACTGTCATTCTGATATTTATGTGGTATCATTCAAAACTGTGAGCTGGATCTCAGGATCATGGAATGGTTTGGGTTGGAAAGGACCTTACAGATGATGCAGTTCCACCCCCTGCCATGGGCACGGACACCTCCCACCAAGCCAGCCTTCTCAGAGCCTCATCCAACCAGGCCGTGTTGTGCCTGTTTTCCTCTCCTCTGTGTGTTTTCTCTTAAAGCTTGGTACTTACTGGGGGGATTAGGACTAATAGGGTAACGTCACGTCAGTGTCAACGTCTCTGGTGCAGGGCAGCACATCTTATTTTTGTGTCCTGGCTATTTATTCCTCTAACAGACACACACACTCAAAGCCGAGTGAATCCCACAAGCGGCCTATCTATTTCTCTTCAGGTTTTGGGGAGGCAAGGGCGTGAGTGACAAACACAGTTAACTGCTAAATGTTTAACCATATTCCAGTGAGGACTGCATTGTGGACTGGACTGTAGAAATTGAGGAAAATTGCAGCATTTGCTATCAGCACAGAGTAACTCATACTTAACTTTCTTCTGTGCACTTCCCTATCTGTACAGCTCTGCATATAGCAAAACCATTAACTCCTGGGAAAGGAGTTTATCGCTCTGAACAGGAAAGAGAGTATTTGACATGCATGGCAATGATTTAAGTATTTTGTAGGCAATTTACTTGCTTTTAAGCAAAACTGGTGGTAATGCAGGTTGCAGTTTCTCAGTGTGTGTGTGCTTTCAGGTTTATGCAGAGACGTCCGAGTGCTTTGCTGGATGGGGATCAGTGGCCTGTGCTGAGCACAGAAAGGCTTGGACACATCCTTAAGTGTAAGCACACAGTTCTGGGCTGATTTGCCCTAAATACATCCCTAAGCATAATACTAGGGAAGGATTGCTGGGATAATGAATGGTAAATGGTGCCTTTCCCAAGGGGATAATGCCCTTTGCAAGATCTGAAAATGCATCTCTGTTAAGATCCAGGGCTTTTTGTTTGTTACAGGATGCTCACCTCTGCCTCTGACTTGAGCAGAGCTTGTGCCTGTAGAGGCAGTGTAGGTACACAGAGAAAAATAAGGGAGAAAGTCCTCTCAAGAGATACTGTTAATTGTTAAATGAACAGCAAAATTGCTGCCCAAGTTTGTGGTCTGCATAGAGGAATATTAAAAAAAAAAAAAAAAAAAAAGTTACTCTGTGATACAAAGTTTGATTTCTTATCCCAAAGCGTGTTTTCTTATTTCACACTAATTGGTTACAAGGTTTCACAAGAAAACTGACCACTCCTTTGTTATATCCCCAGAAGAAAATGAATGTGATTGGATATTCCTGTTCGAAGGAAGGTCCTATTTCTCTGGGAGCATCACTGAAATACTGGCTGAGAGTTTGCTGCATCCCTGTCCATATTTGAGGCATTTGGACTATTTCCTTAATAATAGGCTTTAACTTTTGGTTATCCCTGAAGCGGTAAGGCAGTCGAACTTGATGGTCACTGTAGACCCCTTCCAACTCGGGACTTGACTGTATTTTATTCTGTTCTTTCTATTTTGACACTTAAAACTCGGCCCAGAAAGAAACAAGATCAAAGATATGCAAATAGTTCTAATGAAATGTTGGAGAAAATTTACAAAGCCTTCAGTTCAGGTTGGGAATTGGATTTGGTCAAAGGCTCTCACTGAATACTGTTTTCATATTATTATTTGCTTATTTCTGAAAAGAAAGTTTCTAACCACCAAGGGAGTGAGGTTTGTGAACTGCCTTAAATAGAAACAAAAGTTTAAAAAAAAATTAAATAGCTAATTCTTAGCAATAATTAAATTATCTGTAATTAATGTTTTAGTAAGAACACATATTTCTCACTGGCAATTGGAAATAAGATTATTTTCTAATTGTACCTAGTAAAACAATTTTGCTATAATATCCTTTAGTTTTCAAAATGCAACTTAATTACTTCCTCTGGAGTAAACAAAAAGAGGAAGAAACATCATCTTTCTTGATTTCTTTTGATTTTAAAAGCCAACCCATTTGCATTTATATTCATGTACATCTGGGTCCACTTTTAAGCAAAGCAACTTAAAACAGTCCTCCATACATATGTTAGGATATGTTTTAATGTACTGTATTTGTTTTCAAATCTGCTTAAAATCTAGTGTCGGGCTACACACATGGAAATCTCAAAGTAGAGTGTTATTACAGCACTTTGTGAAGGTTGACTGAAAGATGTCAATGGTCATGTGAGGAACGATCAGCCCAAATAATATTCTCAGCAGTATTTGGGATTGTAGGTGAAGCCACACGGGTGGTAGCAGTGGTATGGTGGGACACTGAGGGGTGTGCAAGTCAAAAATATTTGTTGATATATATGTTTTACTAATGGAAAAAAATACAGAGATAGAATTTCAGTGCAATATGAACTTGAGAGACAGATAAAAATTATACATTTCACTAGAGAAGCATTATTTGTATATTGGATCTAGGGTTAAAAAAAAAAAAAAAAAAAACAGCTTCTAACAGCAAATAAATTCCTTTTTCTAGCCAGATTTGAAAGGACAAATGAGAGGATGCTGGCTTGCAATAGAAATAGAGCACATTCTGAGGCAGACCCTGTCACCTCTGTGTTATGGCTACAATTGCACTTTTCTTTTGCAGCTTCTTCTCTTATTTTTCAGCGTTTTCTGACTCAACAGCAATTACCTTCAGTGCAGGCCAGCAAGGGGTGTTCGGGGAAAGCAGGAGCATTTCATAATCCTTGTGAATTCTATGCATTTGTGCTTTTATTTCACCTGACAGGAAGAAGCACAGAAGATAAAACGGGCAACATTAGGCTTTGATTTGAGCTTTTCTCATTTTAAATGTCCTGAGACACTAACATTGTTCAGGCTGTGATATTCAGATTTCCAGCACTTTTATTTCAAGTGTCATTGCTTATCATTATGATAAAAAGACATTGCCACTGAGAGAAGGAAGAGAGTCAGCTGTGCATACTGTCAGACCCTCCTTTGGAGTGGGTATTTTCAAACACAAGGTCCTGTTGAATTTGGAGTGCAGGGGGGTTGATTGATGCTGTAATTGATTTAAAGCTGATTTCTGTTAGAACTGTCACTGGAGGAGTGAAGGTGATAACACAGCTTTCATGATTAGCTATGCATATGGTTTGCTGATAAGGAAGTTGGAGAGGAAATACTATATGTAAAAAGACCTTCAGGATGGAAGGAAGAGAAGAGGGAAGGAAGGTGAAAGCTCTGACAGTGTTGGCGTTTCTGCTGGATCCAAACCAGCACAAAGTCCTGCATCAGGGCCAAAAGTATGGATACAATCTGAAGAGCTGGAACCTGTAACAAAGCAACACTTATTTAACGAAAAATGCATGTACAAACAACAACATAGTGGTAAATTATTCTAACACTTGATATTCCTCAAAATAGTGATAAAATCTTTAAATGTTGCTTTCAAATTCACCTTCTGCAGTCAGTTTAGCCCAGCTGAATTGAACTGAAATCCTGACATACAGGATTTTATCTATATCTATATATATGGTGCTCTGAGCAACCTAATCTAGTGGAAAGATCTTGTCCATGGCAGTGAGGTTGGAACTAGATGATCTTTAAGGTCCTTTCCAAACTAAACCTCTCTCTCTATATATATCTATGTATCTATGTATATATGTATATTTGAATGTGATCTTTTATTTGAAAAGGCATATTATTTGAGATTTTGCTTTCTAGTTTTTGTAGCTCTTTAGGTGCCTGAAAATTGCACTTTGCTCAATTTTTTTCATTCTCATGGTTTTGGAAATTGCTCAAGTTCACTCACACCTTTAGAACAGCTTGAAAATTACTTACCAGTCTGCTCCTGACATGTTTTTGGTACCCAAAACGGGAAAATACACTAAAATTAACCTGTACTTTCACAAATCTTGACCTGATTCATCATACTATGAATGAAGTGCAAAAATCTTAATATTTATCAATTCATGCACTGTCACTTCTTAATGTTATGATCCGTATGAGGAAGATTAATAACCCTCACAAGATTTGTGCCTTGATTCACATATCGCTGCTAAAAGTTGGGATTTTGATTGTGGCACCTCTCTCTGAGGTGCAGCTGGGCATATGTAGGGCCAGCAGGGGCTACTCTGCCTCCAGGGTTTTGATTCTCTATAGGTCTGCCAGCACTTTGGAACCCATATATAGAAACACATGAGGTAAGCAAATGTTATTTATAGCATTTAACGCCTGTGAGGGTTTTTTATTCCTTTTTTTTTTTGGTGGTGATAGATCTTAGAATCATCTTCTACTATAAAACAAAAGGACAAGCAATGATTAAGTCTTTTTTATGCAAATGTAGGTAATGATCCATTAACCCATGGTGTCAAAGCTATTTGCACATTCATCATTCAGCAACCTTCTGATATGGGGAAAATAAATACTATTCCAGCTTATTCTGTTCACTGGTCCATATTCTAACAGTACAATAAGCTTGTAATAGAATGATCAAATTTTAAAAGATGGGTGAGGAATGAGCTTAGTGTTGACAGAGAAACACACCCACTCCCAGTTAAAAACAAACAAACAAACAAACAAAACAAAACAAAAAAACCCTGAAAACCAAAAAAATCACAACTTTAAAAATTAAAATTATTTTACTTCTGGTTTTGGCGCTTGGATGTCAGAGTGTCAAGAGCAACAGTGAATCACAATGAACTGTAACAGTGATAAGAGAAAAGCTGTTGCAAGCATAGTACACATAGTATTAACAAACAATTAAATCAGTCTCTTTTTTTTTTTTTTTTTAGCATTTTTCTACCCATATGCTTATCTTTAGAATACTTGTGACTGGAAAAGGTACCTGCATCTTCTGTTTTATCCATATGGTCCCATAGTAACAGATGCCTGAAATGGCTTAGGAAAGGTGTGACTCATGCTATCTGCTGGATTTTTCCTGGCATTTTTTCCCTTGATTTGTCAAAATATTGCACAAAAGAATGTTCATTTATAGGATTACAGACCAAAACCTACATTTAGAAATGCTGTCATAAATGCCTGCGTGCAGTCTGGCTGTCTTTCCTGCCAAGGACTGTTAATGCTTAAATTAGCCACCTGATGGTCTGGTGCCTTGTTGTTCACAAATGTCAACTGCTCGTGAAAGAAATAACAGTTTTTTTCCATCAATTCACAGAATAACATTCTGAGTGAGCTCATAAACCCTGCTAATTGCTGGCAAAAATTTGCATGTACTTTTCCTTTGGATTGTTTAGTGCTCCATTGTAGGTGGCATGGCAGCACATGGAGCTGCCACCAAGCCTGCAAGTGGGACTCTCCAAACTTTGCCTCTCAGAAAGAAAGGGTGCCTGAGACAAGGGGGGAAAAAGCCAACTTGATCTGAGTCTTGTTTCTTGTTTCTGGTTATAATCACACATCATTATTAGGCAAGGAATTTAATTTACAGCCTTTTCCTCTATACAGAACTTATGCAGATAAAAGGCATATAATTATTTTCTGTGTTTTTCTGCCACTGAAACATACTCACTATTTACCATGAATTGGGTTTTTTTGGTAGTCTCTGTCTCCTCTTTTCCCTCTTCCCTCCAGCTCTGAACTCTGCGAAATACAGAATCTGTATCAAAGTCCACGTGGGTTTTAAATGTGTATCTTTAAATTAAAAAAAAAAAAAGTGTTTCTGATTTGAGAAGCAGTATTTAAGAAATTTAATCTTCTAAAAACCTTTTTTCTCAAGTTATCAAAACCACCCAAAGTCAAGCCATGACATGTTTCCTATAATGCAATCTAATTTCTAGAATTGTGTTACCAAAAGAGCCATTTAATTTGTACTTTTCAGCAATTTTCAACTAATTCTCTATCGTAGTTTCTGGAACTATTCCTTAGAATACATTTTACTTCAGATATATAACTACCCCCTGAAGCTCAGACATCCTTCATCTGATGAAAATGTGATTTTTAGAGCTGTCTACCACACTATTCCAAGAACTAATGAATCAGTTTGGGTAGCTACAAATACCTGGAATTCCCGTAGCTCAGTAGCAGTTTATTTGACAGCAGGCAAATGGAAATATTTTTGAAGAAATAGAGGCTTTAATGGAAAGACTGAGAAAACAGAAAACCCAGAAGGAATATTGTCACTGTTGATGTGTTTGTATCAGGCACAAAGACAAGGTTTGTCTCTGTAGATCTCCAGCGGCAGAGCCTCCAGAGATGTTCTTTAAATCTCTGCCCCCTCCCAGCCTGTTCCAGGTAGGCTGGTCAGAATATTCAAAATAAGAATGTTCTTAATATTGGACGGTTTCATAAACCCAAATCTTGAATTATTCAGAATATGGAGAGAATATATGTATAGAAATGAGGCAGCTGATTTGACATCATTGTTTGGTGGAAAGTGTCCTTGCCAAAGGCAGGGGGTTGGTATGAGATGATCTTTGAGGTCCTTTCCAACCCAAACCATTCCATGATTCAATACAGGTCATGACTTTCATCAAGTGCTTGAGTGGGCAGGGTCACCTTGGAGATAGGAAATGACAACAATCCTTGGAGACTTGTCTTGTGTGCAGTGGGAATGTATTTCCCAAAGCATCTTCTCACAAGGGAGATAAAAGAGAAATGTTTCTTACAGTCTACCCTCTTAAAATATTTATGTTTCCAAAATTCACAGGAAATAAGAAAAGTAATCTTTCAGCTTGTTCTCAGAGCACCATCCCTAGGTTTGGTTTTGTCCTGCTCTATTTACAAGGAGAACAGGTCACCAGAAAAGGGAGAACTACCCAAGTGTGGCTCTTTTTGTGAGGTACCTGGGACAGGCTGTGAGGGTTGTTGCAATACAAGGATATTTGTTTTTGCTGACTGGCAGTGAAGGAGCATTTAAAGTATTTTTTTTTGTTACCCAAATGCAATTTGATCAAGACAGGACATGGTTTTTAGAAAGGGGAGAGGGATGATCAGTCAAAGACTGCAATTAACTGTTCTGCACGTTACCTGCATGTGGGATAGTGAAGGATCTCGCTTCCAGAAGGGGAGTGTAGGTGAACCAGCACCTGAAAATGAAGACAAAGGCACGAAGTGATCTGATATTCACAGCAGGAACTTCAAACCTGTCTGGCACACAGTACTTGCTTTTAATAGCTTATGTTCTGAAAATCTGCGCAAAGCTCGTTATGCTGGTTAAAACCAGGCAATGATGAGCCCACAAGTCACTGTTTGCTTTGGACCCTAATGGAATATAGAAGTTTCCTGACTGGACTCAAGAAAACATTCAAATTTGGGTTTTATGAACACAGGAGGGTAGCAAGGCTTGGCAACATGAACTATCCATCTGATTAGGAACAGGGTACAGACTGGCTGTACCAGAACACAACCAGCCTGAGACTTTAGCAGCATGTCTAAGCCGTGTTTGAGCTTTTTGTCTTAAGCCATATCGATTCCCAAGCTCGTTAAAGTTGTAACTGATGATAATTAGTAGAAAGCTCCTACGCTCTTGTTGTAGTAATGGAGTAGTTTCTTTTTAGAGGCTACAAGACTTTGTACATAAATTATATATAGAATTAGGAGATAAGTAGGCTTGACTAAGTTTAGTTACACCAATATTTGTAAGAAACGTTTATACCTTTTTTGGGTTTATGTGGATTTGAGAAGAGATTCCCAAAACTTTCTGGATAAGTATTCTTTTTTCTATTCTTTCCCTCTTTCCTCCTCTGGATTTATTTTTGACTAAAGATGAGTTGACTAGAAGACTTTTTTTGTTTCATTTTTTGTTGTTGGGGTTTACTTTTATGTTACTCAGCCCTACTTTCTACACCTCTAATTATGTATAATTTAAAAATTGTATTAGAGTGGTGTGGTCTAGACATGGCTTCACTGGTACTTTGGTTTGAAGGAAGGATGGAAGAATTTCTTGAAGCTTCTTGAAAAGCTGGCAACTTGAAAAGTTTCTTGAAAAATTGGTAACTGTTTTCTGTGGCTTTGTATAATGAAAAATATCCAATCATCCTTCATTTGGCTTGAGAAAACCCTTCCTTCTTCCCTGTGAGGGTGATGGGGCACCAGCACAGGTTCCCAGAGAAGCTGTGGCTGCCCCATCCCTGGAAGTGTCCAAGGCCAGGTTGGATGGGGCTTGGAGCAACAAGGGATAGTGGAAGGTGTCCCTGCCCATGGCAGGGGGTGGAACAAGATGATCTTCAAGGTGCCTTCCAACCCACACCCTTCTGGGATTCTATACAGGTCGTGACTTCCACTTCCTTTAGATGACCAAAGCGCTCGGTGAGAAACCATCCTTTTCATTACGGATTAAGAATTAATAGGAAAAAACCCAAACTATTAAACAGAGCGTTTCCATGGAGAATCTTTTGTTGTGATCTTTAGTTGTGCATTATTTATGTCTATTTGCTAATGTGGTGAATGAAATAGAAAAACATTTAGCATTTTACCACTGCATTGAGCACAGTCATATAGAAGAGGATTCACACATTGGAATTACTCCTGTGCCATTTACTACTTTAAAACAAACAGCTTGTTGTCATTTTTGTATTGTGTGGATGAAAGGGTTTGGAAACAATAAAAAATTTTCCTTTTTGATAGACCACAAGGCATTTCTTAAAAAATGAGCAGTTCTCTTACTTTGGGAGGCATGTCAGAGAAACTTCCACACCACCTCATGTTTCTTTCAGATTTTCTGAGGCAGAGTTGGGAAACAAGTTTCAAAGATGCTGTATTCTTTGTGCCAGGGCGGAATATTATTTGATGTGGTTTAGAGTTATCATACACTTCTGCTGCTCTTTTCAGTGAATAAAAGAAATAATAAAATATTTAGGCACAGATTAGCCTAAGAACATGGTTACGTTCTATGGGGAAGTAGAAAGGCAGTGAACAGAAACTGCTCCTCCGGGTACTGTGTACTTTGGTTTTCTAGTATCGCTTCTTCAAAATCTTTGTAAAGAGAAAAAGGAAATCTGCTGGGCACTATAAAGTTGAATGTCATAGGCGAAATATTCCATATTTTGGAAAACTGGCTGAAAAAGAACTATTGTAATTATGTTACTGATAGGAACATTTTAGGGAAAACCAATTAAATAATTTGCACTGATTCAAAATACTGTATAGTTTGTGGAAGACAGTTTATTTCTCAGGAATTAGTATCTTTGGAAAAAGAAATAAAAGGGATATGAATACAATTACACCAATGTTCTATCCAATGTTTTTGACCAGAATATGAACTTTTACAAGACCTAAATCTTTTATTAGCCCCCAGCTGTATCACTGCTCTCTTCACTTCAGTCAGTTTATATAAGCGCCTCATTTTGTCTTTGATAGTGTCAAAACTTTTCATCTTCACATCTACAACATTTCACTTTTGTTTAATAATTTTGATTCTTTTATCGAGATGAATAAACTATTCTACATCTATACTGAAAAACATCTATTTTTCAAGATAGCAAATCGGTGCTTATTCTACTGTCCAATATCCAGAAGCAGAAGGAAAATGAAATGACATTTGTTTGTTTGAAATGACAATTTCATTTGTTTCACAACTTCCAATACTCTTCGTGTTCTATAAGGATATCTATTTTTATTTCAGAGTGGTCTTTAAATATATAAATATCTGTGTGATTGTGTATGAATATATATATGCATATATATGCATATATATATATATATATA